>JARYHS010015039.1:0-10413 GCA_031002005.1 Vandiemenella viatica
CCCCCTCTACAACACACATCATATACCAACTATCTGCCGCCACTGCACTAGTTCTATTTAGGCCTCCACTACACAGCAACTCTCAGTCAGAATGAATGGCCACAGACGAATATTCCACACCTGCAAACTTATACTTCAATACCAGAACATTGCCAACTACCACAATTCTAACAACCTCAATGACTGCTCATTGTGAGAGCAATCAGAGTTTTTCCGCAAAACCATGGCTGCTTCAGAACTTCAGAGTTGGTAACTTGCATACCAAAATGTCCTGGATACCAGACACACACCTGGCTACAACCACTTATAAAATTCAACCTTTCACTCATTATTATTAGTAATTATCATTGTTATTATTTAACTAGTAACAAATTTCTTCCAAATTAATTTATTTATTGTTTGCTTTATCACCTGAAACCCTTTTGTTTTATATATATAAATTTTATCACCCTGGTGAAATATATATTTATTTATATCATACTGAGTCTTCCCTGAAATATTGATAGTTCACTTCCCAACATTTCACCCCCACCAGCTCCTCGCCCACACTGTGTTCCGCTGCCTAGCAGGTCATGTGGTAAACTTCGACACACCCACACCTCCTGAACCATATGACTTGATCCCTGATGCATGAATAAGTGTGTAAATTGAAATATTTATATGTTTTGTTTGTCTCATATGTTTTTCACTCTTCACAGCCTTCAACTTTGGTGATTGATAGTCATTTTCCCCATTCTTCGTTATTTATATTGTGTAAAAGTCATTTCGTTTTTTCTTAATATCATTAGTAAAATTTCTAGATTATACAATCCATACATCAGAATGCTTGTATTTAATAGCACCACCTGTGAAAATGAATGAAACAAAATGCATTAATTTTTAAATTTTGCCTCTCTGATTTTTACGCTTCCTAACGATATTGGTTTAACTAGAAGTTAAAAGTTGCTTTGTTATTAAGATTTTGTTTATATTCTTTGTTTTCTGTATTAGATGCTTTGAATTACTCCACTTTTATAGGTTTTAGGAAATTTATTCACTCATAACAGGGAGATGGGTGAAATGATTAGGGCCTTTCAGGTTCAACCTGTAGAGGTAGAAAGGAAAGATGGGAGATTTAATAGAGAGAGTGAAAAGGATGATTGTGAGCTGATAATAGATCACAGGGGAAATGGAATAAACATGATGAAAGAGTCAGATACTTCAGAAATTAGGGGAAGACACAGCTTTCACTGTTACCATAGTGAGGAGGTTGTAAAAAACTTTATTAAAATATGCTTTTGAAATATAAGTTCTGATGACGAGAGCTCAGTTCACAATCACCACTTATTTTCTTTATGCTTTGACCATGTTTGAAAGCTATCGGAACTTCATAAAACAAAGGAAATTATTCAGGGTAATTTTGAGTCGGTCGCCTGGTTTGGTGGGGAGGAATGATTTATCAAAGTTACTTACTGCACATACACACTCCAAGTATATAGACACAAGAACACTTTTTATTGCACAGCTATAAGTTGTTACATTCCGACCACCGAACCATATTTATTATTTTCTTGTACTGAATAGTATACAAGGACACCCTGAATAATAATTGCCGAAGATTTGCAAGTTCTTAGCGAGTGAGAATTTTCTTTCAATCAACACAAATGAAACAACAAGATATTTCTTTTTTTCTACATTAGTGAACGACCTACGTAACTAACAGTCTTTAAGAGTACATAAGGTTCATTAGTCACTTAACCGACGCGGTAGACTTTCTCAACAAGCGGTGACGCTTTTCTGTTAGGCACAATCTTTTCTTCCCGCGCACTCATTTACTGTAACAGTTCGTGCACCATAACACATACGACTGTCTTTAAATGTACATGAATGTCACTGGGTACTTTACCGACGCGGTAGCTCTTCAAAAGGCTTTTTCTCAACGGCGGACACTTTTCAGATCGGTACGATCATTTCTTCCCGCACACACTTTGCTGTAACAACTCGCGCGCTATATCACATACACTCTGCTACTGATACTCCTACTAGATCGTTGAAGTCGATAATCGACTTACACTCGCTAATCGATCTTTGCATCAAAATTGATAGGTGCGTTAAACTATCGTAATGTGACAACCCCTTCCAGGTCGATGGTTAAAATGTGAAGCCATAGGTAAGCATTTCAACCAAACGACCTTTAAAATGGGCGAGGTTGGTAAGCATCTAGCTTAAGTCATAACACATTTTACACATAGTGGTTGGTGGTCGGTGCTAATCTAACACTTACAAAAATATACACAGAAAATTGGTAAACACATTAAATCATAAGGTTCAAATCAATAATTGACATAGGTTATAATGTTAATAGTCATGCTGAAAAATGTGTTGCCTTTATGCAAGCGACCTGGTATATTACCACATAAGATACCTTTCTTTATATCACGTAGCACTTCTTTATGCACAAACACTGGCTCACAATCACTTCACTCTTTACAACCTCGGTTTGAGTGTATTAAACAGATTGACACCTTACCCGAGCCCCTTACAAAATTTGGGTGAAGCCCGGTGGTTGTAAGGTCACTACTCTCTTGGGTCCTTCTAAAGTGAAAGTGACAATCTCCTATAGTGGCACCATTACTTAAGTACAAAAAATAACCTACAATGACAACCTCTTCACAATGACTATGTACAAAAAAAAACACATATAAAGCATTTTGCTGGGTGTTCAGGACAAACTTTGCCCCTAAGCACTCCAACATTTCTAATCATCCTGAGAGGCCTTCTTAAAGGGCTTCAAAGACATTATAGATACCTTTTAATCTACCATCTCTCAAGTACTCTAACGTATAAGCATTTTCTCTTGGACTATCTCTTATCCTATAAGGTCCCTCATAAAGTATTTTAAACTTCTTTATCTCATGATTAATCGCCGAGGACTTGAAGTGGGTCTGGAGCAGTACCAAGTCTCCCGGTTTGTAGTATGTCCATTTTCCTTTCCTTTCATGTCTCAATTGTCTAGCTTTAGCCTTTTCCATTAGTACCTTCTTGGCTTCCTCTATCCTTTCTTGAAAGGTTATAGTCTTCTCTCCAGGAAAATCTATATACTTGCTGACAATTCTTGGTGCCGGTTCTTGAAACATTAGCTCCCAAGGGGTCATTCCCGTTGAACTGTGTGGAATTGTATTCATAACATCTTCAAATTTCTCAACATGATATGCCCAGCTTTTGTGACTTTGCTGGCAATATATCCTAAACCATTTGCCAATTTCTGCCATCACTCTCTCCACCACATTACCTTGGGGATGGAAAAATGACGTCTTCAACACCTCAATCCCTTCTCCTTCTAGTGATTCAGCCCATTTTCTGTTTGCAAATTGAGGTCCGTTATCGGATAATACTTTTCTCGGTCTTCCCAAAGTCGGGAAATATTGCGTAAGCAGTTTACCCAACAGTACGGTCGTAGTCGCCCTTTTGACTGGGTAAAGCTTGACGTATTTGGTGAATACGTCTATAACAACAAGGATCACAGTGACCCCACCTCTGGAGGCCGGCAATGGTCCATATAAATCTATTGAGATCAATTCCCGAGGTTCGGTCGGTATAACACTCTTCATCCTCCCCATCCTCGGCACATGTCAACCTTTACCTTCTGACAGGTTTCACATGTCTAAGGCCTTAGCCACCCTTCTTTCCAAATTTCCAAAGTAACAGTGTTCCTTCAGTATCAATGCACATTTATGGGCACCGTAGTGGCCATAACTGAGGTGATGATATTTTATCCATTCGTCTACACAATGATCCGGCAGACATACCTTCCATTCTTCGTTCTCTTCCAACTTTCTGTAGAAGAGATTCCCTTATGTATACAGTAGTGTTTTTCTAAGGACATTCGGTCACCTGTACCCTCTAGTGCTTCTATGACTGCTTTCCATGCATCATCCTTTCTCTGTTGATCAGCCATCTCTTTCATCCATTTTATCACCTTACCCTCCTGGGCAACCCCTTCCAGATAATGGATGACGGCTTCTTGGGTTGTCTGATCGGTCCCGCCATCCTCTGGCATCCCACTGGTAATCTTGATAGGCAGTCTGCCACTACATTGTCTTTTCCTGGAATATACTTAATGTCGAATTGGAATTCTTGCAATAACAACGCCCACCGGGTCAGTCTGCCATGAGTCAACCGGCAATTCGTCAAAAACGAAGAGCTCGGTGGTCCGTATGTATAATTATCTTCCTACCTAGGAAAATATGCCTGAACTTTTGTAAGCTCCAGATTATGGCTAGGGCCTCCTTCTCTGTCACACAATACCTCATCTCATGATCATTCATCATTCTACTGGCAAATGCTATCGTGTGGTGTTCTACTTGCCCATCCACCTCTACTTCTTGAAAACTTCAGCACCCAGACCATAATGGGAACTGTCGGTAGCCAAGCACAGATCTAATTCCCAATTGGGATACGCAAGGATCCGCTCCTGCGCTAACTCCTCCTTGATCTTCATGAAGTCTTGTTCGCATCCGCTCGTCCAGTTCCAAACGATGTTCTTCCGTTCCAACATCCTTAAGTGGGGACTGTTTAGTCGCTGTTCGGATATAAATTTCCGATAATACCCACATAATCCCAAAAAGCTTTTCAACTGAGTTTTATTCGTGGGTCGAGGGAATTTCTTGATGGCTTCTAACCTCGATTCATCTACTAAAATCCCCTCCGGGGTAACAACATGACCCAAAAATTTTAAGCGAGACCGGAGAAAGACACACTTCTTTTTCTTCAAAGTCATCCCCGCATTTTGAATAGCAGTCAGGACCTCTCTCATTAACATCCAATGCTCTTCTACAGTCTTGGTGGCAACAATTATGTCATCGACATACACTTGCACCCTTTCTCTTAAGTTTCTGCCCAAAACCCGATCTAACGCTCTTATGAAATGGGCAACCGAATTGTTCAGTCCGAAGGGAAGAACCCTAAATTGGTAACATCTACCTTCAAACCTGAAGGCTGTGTATTTCCTTGAGTCCTCATGGATGGGTATCTGCCAGTACGACGAAGTCAGGTCAAGAGATGACAGTACTTCACTCCATGGAATTTTTGTAATATATCATCCACTCTTTCGGGTGGTCTCTCGTTTTCAAAATTTTGTTCAGGGCTCTAGCATCCAATACTAGCCTGATTGATTGGTCGGACTTAGTCACCACTACTAAAGGACTGGCATATTCACTTTGTGACCTTTCAATAATGCCCCAACTCTCCATGCGCTCTAATTCCGCTTTCACTTTGTCCCGTTTAGACACTGGGATGGGGTAGGGCTTGATAGAAAAAGGTTTCTCTTCCTTTACTTGGAAATGACATTGATATACATTTACTAAGCCCGGTCTGTCATTGAAAACATCCGGAACTCCTCTTGGATATCTGGTGGACATATTTCAAATCCTCCTCCTTCTTATGTTCCAATTTCTGTCTTCATTTACTCTTTCCTTATTATCTTCAGCGCATCGCTTTCTTCTGGAACGTTGCTATTTCGGCATAATCCACCTGGATTCCTGTAAACTCCCTTCCATTCTGGTTGAGGACATTCCCTATCTCCACTCTGCATTTCTTTCCTTCATTGCTAAACTCCATGTATCCCTTCCCACAATGTAAAGTTGCGTCCGCTGGCACTATCCAGTCGACTCCTATGATGCAATCTACGTTTAGGTATGGTACATACATGTGTATCGCTACTTCATATTTCTCCATTCTTCCTTCAATTAGTACTTGAATCGTTGCCTTTTTGCTCTTTTTTCCTGTAGCTGGCACTATTGTAATAGTATTGGTGGGCCAATATTCAAATTGGTTCTCTTCGGCCAGTTCCTTGTATAAAGCTTCAGATATGCAGGAAACTTCGGCTCCCGTATCAACTACGGCCTTTATCTTCCTTCCTAAGACATCAATTTCTACTGTAGGTACTTTAAATATTCTCTGCTTTAATTGGTTGTCTTCTTCTAGAAGTCTTCTCTTGGATCATTTAAATAGACAGAGTTTATGTGTAATTCTCTGCTGTCATTACATATTCTTCCTTCCCTCATTCGGATACTGCCACCGCCTTCTTTGTTGACAACCCCATTTGTGTTTTCTTCACCATTTGGGCTTGTCCCACTTTGTTTCCTGATACAGGTTTTCTTCACGGTCGGAATGCTATGTCTCGTCGTGATAACCCCTTCCACTTCAATCTCAACAGATTCATCGTCCCCTAAACTTGAACGATATGAGCTGAGGATACCCTGGACCGACTCGTCCGCTACCTCACAAATGCACTCATACTCTCCAGAGGTGACTTCTTCTTCTTCTTCTTCTTCTCTATAATTGTAGTCATTATCTTCATAGCCGACCTCTTCGTTATTCACCTCTTCGAAACCTTTTATTATATTTATGGGGAAAGTATCCACTTCCCTAGATACTATACTTTTTGGTCCCTCGGCGCTCTTGATAGGAATATCACAATAATCCTTGATCTTCACTATTCCGTGGTCCCCAAATGTGAAACATCTCTCGTCATAGTGCGCTTCAACCTCTAAGTTTTTCTCCTCCTCTAGGTCTTCTCTCGTCATCCCTTCCTCCAGGTACAGATCTTCTTTATCTCTAAGACTGTTTACTTGTCTATACCCATTATTTTCTTCCTTTTCTTCAACTGTATCTTCTTCAATTCTTATGACGGAATCACCCTTCTTCTTACACAGTTCCCAAAGTTCTTCCCCTGCAAACGGCAGGTTTCGACACCATCTATTCTTGTCACCATTGAACCTGACAGGCATGGTACTACCTGTCCCTGTGCATTAAGGATTTCTTCAGAATGTATGCTAAATTCCGTTCCCTTTCTTGTGATTAATCGTTTTCCTCGCTTTAAAAGCTGTGGCTCCTGTTTCCTCTCTCCTGGGCAGTTTCCCGAGTGGTCCAATATACTGTTCTGCCCCTGGCTGGACCAAAACAGTGGCAGCTAGCAGTTTCCCGCCTTTGGCTTTCCCTTAGAGGGATTGCCAGGTGCCTCACTAGTATCCTGTTGATTTCGATGGTCATGGTTTTGTTGATCTCTCCTCTACTTCGTCCTCTGTATTGTCCTTGACCACGTCGGAAATTGTAATTACTTCTGCCCGCGCTCTCGGCTTCTATGTTCTCTCTCGCCATGGTACTGATCATCTTGTTGGTTATTCCTCTGATTATAGTACTCCGTTCTTCTCTTTTTATCCCGAAAGCCATTGTTGTCTTCCCTTTCTCTTGGTTTCTTCCTACTCATTCTCTTTTCTTGCGAGTCAAGCCTTCCAAGCATTTCAATAGCCTCACTGACATGTTGATGCGGTGACTCGCAAAGATTAATTGTGTTGGCTCAGGCAGTCGGGCCATAATAATTTCCACATATTCTGCCTCACTGTACGGACGATCAAGATAGCGACACTTCGCCAAACATCTGAGGAAAAAATCCTGCTGAGTCTCCTTCCCGGGAGAATAAGGTTCACCGTGCATTAGTTCTGACTTGACAGCGACCTGTCTTTCTACGGACCAAAAGTGTCTCAAAAATTCGTCTTTGAACTTTTGGTAGGCATTAAATTCCTTTGAAAAGCGATCGCCCCACAGACGAGCTCTCCCTCTCAGGTGTTCATGTACCATCTTTATTTTTCTCTCGTCCAAGGCAATTTGAAATGGCGGATAAGACTCGAAACTGTCCAAGAAATCCACCGGATGCACCTTTCCTGAGTCATCAAACTTTTCAAGCTCTTGTTTTTCTTCTGTATGGTATCCCTGACAGCAGGACCCATTGATAACTCCTTGAAATTTGCTGATCTCTTCTTTGATTACGACTGGCATCTGCTTCTCACGCTTCCCTCCACTTCTCTTTAATCATACCAGGCACTTACTCTTATCTCCAAAGTGTTAGCAATTTTGATCTTTTCTATTCCTTCAGAGAGGCATTCAATTTTATCTACACAATATTGCACCCCTCTTACTTGTTCTTCACATGACTTGAGGCTTTCTTCCATCTCTTCTAACTTGTTGCCTTGGTAATCCACTCTGTCTTCTAGAGCCTTCACTCTTTGACGGGTTTGTCCAGTCTCTGCCAATGTGTATTGCTGTAGTTGCTCGAGTTTTTCATTTGTTTCATTTCCACGTGAGACACATTGTTGTCGGAGCTGCTCCATCTCTTCTCTCATAGCACAAAATCTTCCTTCTAAATCCTTGGTGATGCTGAGTGGAGGGCTTTCCCCTTCTCATCTATCTCAGCTCTGATTGTTTCCTGTGCTCTTTTAATCTCTTCTGAAATTTCTGCCTTCATACTTCTTGACTCTTTACTAGTGAAGCTTTTATTTGATTGAAATTTTTTTCATTCTTCCTGTCTCTTTCTTCATTCTTCTGTTCCATCTTCCTGAAGCTTTCTTCACTCCTTTCTCGTAAGGCTCTAATTTGGCTGACTAGCATCCTAAGTACCTCCCCACCAGGTAATTCCCTGTCCTGCTCTCCAGTCACTTCAACTAAAGTCTCGTCGGTATTCATGATTAGAGATTATACTATGATACCTGCTCTGATAACAAAAGGTTATAATAGGGCCACTAACTTGCCTACCCCACGCATACACCAAATAAAAAAAAATCTACTAAGATTCATACAACCTAGTCCACAAAGAATCTCTTCGACTTACGAACCAAGACAGTAATATCAAGAAAACAAACCACAAACAGAACACAGTACAACGCTGTTGACAAAGGAAAACTTCAACATCAAAATGGCATCGACAGAACAAACCGGTGAGAATTACTGCTGCCAGCTGCTTCTCTCCGTTATAGCTGAAAAATACATACAACTTAAAACAATGAATTGAGCTGCTTAAAATTATCAGCTCCGGGTGTACACTGCCTCAGAGTTTACAGCTGCAGGAAAATTCCATCGACTGACAAGCTGTAAAATGCATGCATTGAAAATATTCTGTTTCAAAAAAAAAAAAAAAAAAATCCGACTGGTATAATTTATTTGTTGGTTGAAAATAGTGATAAGTGATTTTTTTTAAAAAAATTCTTTTTTTTTTTTTAAAAAAAACTCTGACTGGTTACTAAGAAAAGGAATCAAATTTATTCGTAGAAAAAAATTCTTCCGAGAGAAAATTACTTTTATTGTATTACTATTGAAGCTCGGGTTAGTGTCAATCAGTTATACCGAAAATTTTATTTATTTCCAGTGAGTTTACTGGTTTCCGCGTGTTTTTTTTAGTCAAAATTTAGTTAGTTTTTTTTTTCGATTCAATTATTATTATAATTATTATTATTATTATTATTTTTAATTTGCCTGTTCGCTGTCTTCTTTTCTTCTTCTCCTGCTCCCGCGTTGATTTTCCGCAGCCTCCGTCACGTTGTTATTGTGTGTGTTCGTTGTAGTATCCCTGTGGTAAAAAGCTGCATCACTTGTTGCTGCGTCGCTGGAAATACACCGCCTTGTATCTGGAGTTACTCCGTCGTTGAGTCTCTGGATCTCCACCGCCTTGTATCGCTGAAACTACCTCGTTACTGCGTCGCTGGAACTCCATCGCCTTGTAACCGTGAAGCTACTTTTGACTTCCGCTTCCACTATTATCTTTCACGCGCCGTTCTTGCTCGAACCACACTCCATTGTTTACTACACTGTTTAATTGTCGTTCACTTCCCACTCGCTTGCTTGTAAATTTAGACGACTTTAACGTTCTGTTTATTCGCCTATCACTATTACAAGTCCTGTCACGGTCGCCATGTAAAATAACTTTATTAAAATATATAGCTTTTGAAATATAAGTTCTGATGACGAGAGCTCAGTTCACAATCACCACTTATTTTCTTTATGCTTTGACCATGTTTGAAAGCTATCGGAACTTCATAAAACAAAGGAAATTATTCAGGGATAAGTTTTTGAGTCGGTCGCCTGGTTTGGTGGGGGAGGGAATGATTTATCAAAGTTACTTACTGCACCTCCAAGTATATAGACACAAGAACACTTTTTATTGCACAGCTATAAGTTGTTACATTCCGACCACCGAACCATATTTATTATTTTCTTGTACTGAATAGTATACAAGGATCACCCTGAATAATAATTGCCGAAGATTTGCAAGTTCTTAGCGAGTGAGAACTTTCTTTCAATCAACACAAATGAAACAACCAGAAATTTCTTTTCCTACATTAGTGAACGACCTACGTAGCTACCAGTTTTTAAGAGTATATAAATTCCATTAGTCACTTAACCGACGCGGTAGACTTTCTCAACACGGTGACACTTTTCTGTTAGGCACAATCTTTTCTTCCCGCGCACTCATTTACTGTAACGGTTCGTGCGCCATAACACATACGACTGTCTTTAAATGTACCTGAATGTCACTGGGTACTTTACCGACGCGGTAGCTCTTCAAAAGGTTTTTTCTCAACAGGCGGACACTTTTCAGAT
>JARYHS010015041.1:0-54132 GCA_031002005.1 Vandiemenella viatica
CGTCAAGTCAAATCAAACATCAAAACAATGCTCATTTGCTTTTTTGATGCCAAGGGCGTAGTTCATTCAGAGTTTGTTCCGCCACATCAGACCGTCAATCAAACCTTTGATTTTTAAGTTTTAAGAAGATTACGCAACAGTGTCCGTCATAAAAGACCCGATTTGTGGTAGACAGGAGACTGGTTCTTCCACCACGACAATGCACCTGCAGACACAGCTGTCTCTGTTAGGCAGTTTAAATGCATGGTTCCACTGCCCCACGCACCTTACTCGCCTGACTGGCTCCGTGCGACTTTTTCTTATTTCCACTCAAGAAAACGGGCATGAAAGGACACCGATTTGACAACATTGAAGAGGTCTAGAAGAAAATAAACAAGGAGCTCTCAGCCATTTCTAAAACTGACTGCAAAAATGTTTCGAACAGTGGAGGTACCAGTGGGACAAATGTATTAGTTGTAATGGAGAGTATTTCGAAGGGATTATGTTGTTTTGTAAAAAAAATTTAAAGTATATTGCTTTTAAAAAAATAATTCCTGTTTTTTATTGGGGGGGGGTATCCCCTCGTAAAACCGAAATCTGGATGATGAACGGGGATTCGAACCCTAGTCCTACCAGGCTCGGTCCAAACATCTGCACACCCCGCATGGCAAATGCTGGATTAATCTGAGTTGACAGACAGTAAAGCGTCTAAAACAAGGAGTGAAGTGTGAAAGCGTAATTACGGCGTCACCCCTATAATATCATGTTCCATGCTCATGCGGGCAGTCTTACAACCAACAATAATAAATATACAGGTTCAGAAAAAAATTCAAGAAAAATCTCGTCTTCAAGACAGAAATGTACCGTCTTAGAAGTTTGCAGACAGTTGGGCCTAAAAAGTCTACCCCAAGAAATTAGGCAAACTAAAAGGAAATTTTAATTTTCCCCATGGTTGGGCATAGGTAGATAAGAAAAAAATGTGAGAAGTGATATAAAGCCAAAGCATCAATTCTAATGTGTCACAACTTTTCAATATTTACGAAATACTACACCTTGTTATTGATGCAAGTTCAAAAGTAGATGCAATTTTTTAGATTTTCAGAAAGCCTTTGACTCTGTGCCACACAACCGCCTTTTAGCGAAGCTTCGAGCGTACGGTATATCGGATCAGCTTTGTGAATGGATAAAGGATTTTCTAACTGGTCGGTCGCAGTATGTCGTTGTTGAAGGAGAAAGTTCTTCTAATCTAGATGTTACAATGGGTGTACCTCAAAGAAGTGTAATAGGACCACTTCTTTTCTTATAAAACGATCTCGGAGACAAAGTGAAAAGCCTTTTTAGATTGTTTGCTGATGATGTGGTTATTTATAGGAAGTAAGGAATTTAGCTGATTTTTTAGAATTTCAGCGTGATCTGGATGTTATTTTGGCTTGGTGCGCTGAGTGGCAACTCACACTAAATTGTAAAAAGTGTAAGACAATGAGCATAACTAACAAAAAGAATCCGATTGTTCAGAAATACGAGTTAAACAGTTCAGTAATTGATATGGTCGATTCTATGAAATATTTGGGAGTAACAGTACAAAGGAACATGAAATGGGACTTACATATTAATACGTTAGTAGGTAGAGCTAATTCTAGGCTGCGATTCATAGGTCGAATCTTGAAAAATTGTAACGAACAAACAAGGAGATAGCGTACAAATCTCTTGTGCGTCCACATTTGGATTATGTTGTGCCATTTGGGATCCGTCTCGTAAGAGGTTGATTGACAGTACAGAGAAGAGCCGCTCGATTCGTGACCACTTGCTACAGTCCTTATGAAAGCGTCACAGAACTGATTAGTAGACTAGGCTGGGAGTCTCTGGTGATAGACGACACACGTTTCGTTTAAACTTATTGGTAAACATGTTGTAACGCTTAAGTGCCAGGTAAATGATTTATGGCTGTTAGCGTATATGTTGATAAATACATTAATAAGTCTGTTCAGATCAATTTACTAAACAAACAGTTGCATTCAGTTTCTGAGCAGCTTTAGATATGCTGCAGGTTCGATATTGACCACAGTCGCCACGGGCAAATTACCCGAAATAAAGTCATTCAACGGAGCTACTAGCATGCAAAGAAAAACATCACTCCGGAATACAGTTCACACTTATTTATTACGTAAATGTTCTCAAACTACTACAAACCGTAGAAACCACCAAATGAATAATGCTAATCGGACTTCGTAAATCTGAAGATTGTCAGGCTCGTTTAAGCAATGAACAAGACAATAATTATCGCCACAACTAACACACATGCAACGGCAACACACTTTACTGCTCACAGTTCCTACTTATCTCCACTTTGCACTGAAATTATCACTGCCATCAAGTCTGTAGACACTCGTAATAAAGTTTCTGTAGCTGACTTACAGTTTATTAGTTCATCGAACAACCAGTTATTCGTCCGCGCTCTTACACTACAATACCATCTCGCGCCATCTTCCCTTCCACTCCTGATACTCCGCTCTCTCTGGTAAGGATCGATATCGATCTATCGATTGTTCCGTTACACCCCCCTCGCTGGGTTTGTGGCGAAAGATGCGGTTGACAAAGCGTATCTTGCGCCAACATTTACTCAAGCAACATCATCATCTCACAACATTACTAAAAACCTGGTGGTTTCACGGCAAATTAATCATAGGTACTTATGACTACATACAAATGCCTTTACAAAACCATCAAGACATATAACAAATCAAAAAACACATACAAAACATCAAGAATACAAAACTGAAATAAGATTGCTTCCGTTGCAAAATTGTCCTCTTTCTACCATTTTTTCCCAAACTGTCACATTCATGTAACATACATACAAAACATCAAGAATACAAAACTGAATTAAAATTGCTTCAGTTGTAAAATTGTTCTGTTTCTATTCTTTTCCAAACTGTCACAATCACAGCACTTGTGAGTACATTCCCCGGCCTCGGGGCCAAAATTACTGGAACCACAAACCAGCAAGAATGCCTTCAGCAACTGTGTATTAATACTACATGGGTCACCAACCTGTGCCCAACTACTGAAGTTACTTTATTCTCTGACTTATTGACACAACATCTTACAAATTCCGAAATTGCAACCGTGACTGATTGCTAAATGAAACTCATGAAAACCTACATAAATCATGACAACATTTAATTATCAATGATGCGGGAGATGTGGCAGTGCTGGGAGGTGTGCCCTTCTAACCGGTGTCCGACACCCCGCCAACACTCCCCTCCTGACCGAAATATTTGTAAGGCTTCAAGGATACTACGTTGAAAGTTCCGCTAACTTCTCTCCCATCGGCATATTCCAACTTGTAAGCATTATCCCTCAAACAGGCTTTGACCCTATAGGGACCTTCGTACAACACTTTGAACTTTCGTATTTCCTTCTTTACTCGGGACGACTTAAAATGCGTTTGCACCAAAACAAGGTTCCCCACCTCGTACGTCGTAGCCTTTCCTCTACCGTCATGTCGTCTCTTATTTCTCGTAGCTGCCTTCTCCAGGTTCTCCTTCTTTTTCTTTACAATATTCCTCCCTTACACCAAACAGCATTAAACCCCGCTTCTTCTTACGCTTCTTCCAACTCTCTTCTCTTCTGCCTACTTTCTTCTTATTTATATTCTTTGCTTCATCATATAACCGTAACTTCTTCCTGCGCCTCTTCCAACTTTCTTCTCTTCTTACTCCACTTATTTCCACATCTTTTCTTAGCAAATACCATTCTTCTGGCTTCACATAGTATCCTCTATTCTGCATAGTCTCTTTCTTCCCATTAATTACCTTCTGTTTTGTGTCTTTACATAATGGATAGTGCTCATCTACCATCATACAATGTTTCACTTCAAGGTTCCGTTGCGGCAAAGTTTCAGGCTTCACTGCTTCTGTCTCCTGAAATGTTTCTTTCACCTCAAGGACTGCTTCTCGCTGTCTTCCATCTTCTTCTACTGACATTATTTCTTCTTTTACTACGGTATCTTTCTTAACAATTTTGTCGTCAGTTACAAAAGTCTTCTCCTGCTCTTCTGGCTCACAAACATCGTTTTTATTCACAGTTTCTCTTCCCTTTGATCTATAAGTTAGTTCTGAAATTATCTTTGCTTTTTCTTTTCCGAACCACCTTATCTCCTTCCAGCTTGACCACTCTTCTGACGAGTCATCACTCTCCTCAGTCATGAAGTCGCTCTTTAGCGATGACCATGTTAGCATAATCTCCGAAATTCGTCCAGATCACTCTTTCCTCTCCTTGATCGTTTGTAATTGGTTCATTAAAAATCTCATCTTCAGCTCGCCCCCTCGTATTGTCTTCTGGTTCTTCTTTTGATAGCCTCGTATCGTCTCCTGTCCCCGCCGAGGCTGAAGCAGTGACAGGCACTAGTTTACCTGTGGCGCACTCTCCACCACGGCCACCTGCACCTGATTTACTGACTCTCCTCGGGGCCAATCGTCTCCAGTTGGTCCATTATATTCACCTCTAAATCCTCCGACTCCGGTTCCACGACCACGTCCAAATCCTCCTCTCTGTCCACGGTTATTGTACCCGCCTCGATTCCTGTTATCAAAATGAGGGTAGCTCTCCTGTTGCTGTTGGGAGTTACCTCTCTCCCCTTCCGATTGCGACTTCTCCACGAAGTGGGATGGTGTCCTCCCCCCATATTCTTTTGCTCTTATACTTTTTCTCTTGTTCGTCCAGCCGACCCAACATCTTTACCGCCTCGTCAATAGTACATATATTATGGCTGACAAATACAAGCTGTGTCGACTCGGGCAAACGCGCACTAATCATCCGCACATATTCACCTTCACTGAAAGGTGAACTTAAATGTTTACAAGAGTTAACACACTTCAAGAAAAAATTTTGCTGAGTGCCACTACCCGGCGAGTATGGCTTTCCCATCATTAAATTCCGCCGAACAGCAATTTGCCGGTCGATGGACCAGAAATGTTCCAAAAAGGCTGACTTAAACTCCTCAAAAGTCTCGCAATTATCTGCAAACCGTTCTCCCCACATTCGGGCATTCCCCTTGATATGTTTACTGAACATTTCTATCTTCTTTCTTTCTACGGCCCTACAGAACGGCCCAAAATTTTCAAACTTCTTCACAAAATCAACTGGGTGTATCCCCCCATTATCACAAAAGTCCTCCCAGTCCACTTTCTCTTCTACCATGCACGCAGTGAGCGCATTCACATTTGGCAAGATTTGACATTTGGCAACCTCTTCTCGCACCACTTCCGGAACTCGAACCTTTAGACTTCTTTCAACTTGCTTCTCTTGTAACTGTAACTTTTCATTCACCCATACTGCAGTGGAAGCCTTAACCTTTTCCACCTGACACGACAATTTCTCTACGCCGACTGTTAAATGGTCAACTTCTTCTTTTACTACCGTGTATTTCTCGGTAAGGGTTTCTCCTAAAGTCTCCACCTTCGACAATCTTTCATCATGGTTATCTTCTATAAGCTCGACTGTTTTCTTTAGGGATTCCATATTTTGGTGCAAAACACTAGTTACTTGTTCGCAATCCGAACGATACTGAGTCAATTTACACGATATTTCAGCAGTTTGTTGTGTACAAAGTTCCCTATACTGGGTCAATTCTTCTCTGAACTGCCCTAGTCGCGATTCAAAAGCATCCCGAAGACATTCGATACTCTCCTTATTTTCATTTAATTTAGATTCAAGCAAAATACTATTTTCATTTAATTTGGCTGCAAGTGATTCATTTAATCTCGATTCAAGTGAAATACTATTTTTATTTAATTTGGATGCAAGTGATTCATTTAATCTGGATTCAAGTGAAATACTATTTCCGTCCATTTTAGATTCAAGTGATATCCTATTTTCATTTAATTCTGATTTAAGTGACTGAATTGACATAACAAATTGTTCCTGGAAAGCACGAAACATTTCCGACATGGACACCTCATTACTTTCCCTAAACACTTCTCTTGACTTGTCAACTTCTGATTCACTGGCAAAACTCGTCATCAACTGTAAATGATTAGACAAAGTAAGGGAGGACTGACCACTGGGTATACTGGTTGCGTCACCAAGGGACTCACCTCCCAACACCACCTCTCCATTCACACCAACGTCACCCTCAGATGCCATATTACAAAAATATTTCACCCAATAAATTCAATCTTCCGTTGTAGAAAAGACAAGAAGTAACCAACGCCGTCAATCCAGCAAACAGAATACACCAGTATACATTAGCACAGGAAAAAGGTAAAAATTCTGTTTCCAAATCTCTTAACTTAACTACCAAACAAGATATACACCATGTCATAAAATACACTTTCAATTGAATACATAAACTACTATCAATGACCAAAAAAATTACGGAAACTCTACAGAAATCTCTATCTATGAAATCGAAACTCTTGAAGCAAACCCGTTCAACTACAGCTGGCGTATATCTGGTTTGTTATTACTACCACATTAAATATCCCTTTTTTTTTCCCGATTCTAATTAACAGCAAAAATAAAATAATTTTTTTTTTTTTTTTTTTTTTTGAAAAAATAATTTGCTAAGCAAATCTAACACAGTTGTCCGGCATTTCAACTTCAAAAAGTTATCAGAAAAAAAAATCTTTGTCACTTATTATTCAAATCAATTAAATATTTATATTTTTTTTTTCTTAAAAAAATTGCTAATTAATTAATTATTCTTGCCGGCTTGTGTTTCTTACAAAAACTGAAAATAAATCTTTCACTTCCCTTTCGATGCGACGAACAGCACCATTCTTGGACGCCAATCAGCTGTTTGAAATCTCGACCCGACAGGTTGTTGTCGTCTGCTATTTCCGCTCGCTTGCTGTGCCTTCTGAAGACTGAGCAGTTTCCCAAAAAACCGCTGCGTGTCGCTGTCGACGTAGCACTGATACTTTCTCTGAATGCACCGCCCTCTAAGAAAAATAGTCTTTGCCGTGTACTGCGCACGATTTCTTTGTATCGCAGAACAAGCTTCTCTGACCACGCTTCGCACCAACTGTTCGATTGTCAGCTTTGATTGTTGATCGTTCACTGCTTAATTATTTCGTATATTCCACCTCCGGTTGTGACTAATTATCGACAATTCCTCCCGTGGTTTACATATACTGTCCTGTCCAAACGGTTAGCCCCATGTAACGCTTATGTGCCATGTAAATGATTTATGGCTGTTAGCGTATATGTTGATAAATACATTAATAAGTCTGTTCAGATCAATTTACTAAACAAACAGTTGCATTCAGTTTCTGAGCAGCTTTAGATATGCTGCAGGTTCGATATTGACCACAGTCGCCACGGGCAAATTACCCGAAATAAAGTCATTCAACGGAGCTACTAGCATGCAAATAAAACATCACTCCGGAATACAGTTCACACTTATTTATTACGTAAATGTTCTCAAACTACTACAAACCGTAGAAACCACCAAATGAATAATGCTAATCGGACTTCGTAAATCTGAAGATTGTCAGGCTCGTTTAAGCAATGAACAAGACAATAATTATCGCCACAACTAACACACATGCAACGGCAACACACTTTACTGCTCACAGTTCCTACTATCTCCACTTTGCACTGAAATTATCACTGCCATCAAGTCTGTAGACACTCGTAATAAAGTTTCTGTAGCTGACTTACAGTTTATTAGTTCATCGAACAACCAGTTATTCGTCCGCGCTCTTACACTACAATACCATCTCGCGCCATCTTCCCTTCCACTCCTCATACTCCGCTCTCTCTGGTAAGGATCGATATATCGATCTATCGATTGTTCCGTTACAAAGTCTTAACTGACTGCATTACATGCCAATAACAATTGGTACGTTTGGTTAAAAATTTATAAGTATAAAATTGGACCCATATAAGTTAGTGAGTTGTAGAATTGTTTTCCCCATTTTACTGATCCTCAGATTCAAAAATGTTGAAGAACTCTGTACTAGTATATTTCTTTTGGTAAATATTATGTTCCTAATTTGAAAGCATCTAGTTCCTCTTCAGGTCTATTTACTGCTTATGATTAATTGTTTATGCATTCTAAGAATATATTAACGAGCATATAAAATCAGAATCCATTAACACTGCAATATGACTCAAACACTTTTTGTCATCAAGCAACTCATTTTTACTTCCTATCACTTATGTTTATGGGAAAAAAGTCACTGCTGAAGTTTTTTTATTTAATTTTTGTATATATATATATATATATATATATATATATATATATGGTAGCATTCCGGATTTGCCTATAGTGATTGGTGAAACCATGGAATATCCAAATCTGGGCTCAAATGGGGATTTGAACCCACCTCCTCCCTATTGCGAGGCCACAGCGTTACCGCTCACCCACCACAGTTGGTGCTATGTCTCATATTTCTGTTATGACCAGATATCAAATTATTTAATAAAAACATAAATATTGTTTCTTCCTTGTTCTCAGTATTTTTAGATGCAAATTTCACCGATTTTGTCTTTCACTGACTATTGATCATTAAAACTCTAAAGTACCTCACTTAGTCTTAGAAAGTCTAAATCTTGTACACTGATACAGTTTTACACTCAAATGATAGTAATTATTCATGAATTCCCTTATATTAACTACCTATCTATCTCAACATGAAATTGATTGGAACCATATTATGTTAATATACCTCAAATTTTAATTATAGATGGAGTATAAGTTATTTAAGTAATGAGTTACATTTTACTTCATAATTCTTCTTACTTTCAAAGATAGTGATTCTCAATCATTTCAACAATCTGTAGTCTATCCGTGTTACTATGTACAGGTAAAGTGGTTCACAAATTTGTTTTTATTCTCAAATCGTAAGAAAAGTCCAGTTTTGCGTTTTTCCATTTAACTAACCAATGGCGACCACATACTGAAAAGTTTTGGTGCATATTTGTAAGTTAATTGTTTTGTTCTACATCTCTCAAATATCTACTATAAATAGAGATAAGTAAGTTCGACTAACGCATTTAATTGTACATTGTTCTTTGTGCTTAGTTTGGAAGGTACTTGGAACTTACTCATGGTGGCAGTCAAATCTACATGAATCGGCATTGCTGGCCACGGCACACACCCATTGTTTGCAAATAACGTTACGTATGTCATTTGGAGATTATTGTAATAATTTTTTTGGTGACCTCATTGAGTATTTATGTGACTCGATGACCATCCAGTAATCTTGGATTCAGTGGTTATATAAATTGTGTGCAGTTGTTTTTTCGGTTCCATGAATGACTTCTTTTTTCTCCATTTCAACTAGTAATTAATTCAAGTTTTTTTGCCATCCCAAACATGAAGCTATTTCTGATAATACAGTTGAATGATAAACTTGCATAAGTTGACTTTAAAGGGAAGTGTGAATAGATGATAATATTCAAGTATACAGAATAGTTTGTAAGTGCTGATGACAATGGTAATCGTGTAGAGAATTTAATGATATTTGGAAGTATGCCTGGTGATACTATCAACAGAATTTTATAAAATTCATGTGCCAAGTATTGAATTAAGTTACCTTAAAGACATTATTGTTTGAGGAGAACACAGGCAAGCACAGTGAAGAAAACATGAGGAGAACACAGGCAAGCACAGTGAAGAAAACAAGAGATGGAGAAGCTTACATGAGTAAAGTGATAATTCATTACAATAATACTAAGGATAAAACATTGCTCTGATTAAAGTGATATTCTCTTATCCCTACCTCCCATACACTATTAACAAAACATATATATTTGATGAAAGCAAACAGCCTGCGATATTTATTAACCTCTGAGGGTAAAATTTTACCAACCTACTTTAGTCTCTCAACAGCGTTCAATGTAGTTACACATTTTTTAACAAGCAGATTAATATATCATATATACAACTGTCAGCAGTCAATAGTCTCCATATTTCTTGGTATGTTTTATCCACACAGTGCAACAATCAGCTGCTCACCAGATAGTTTAACCTTTCGCGTCAGCTAGTGACTGTCCACGCGATATTGGATATCATCCTCTTGGCTAACCGACGCCCTATCACATGGTCTCATTATATGTTTCCTTTTTTTGATGCTGCTGTTTCTTTTATTGGGATAGTGAATATATCAGTACCATAATACCTTTCCATACGTACACTTCTTGTTTATTTTAGTTACCGTCTGAGCTTAAATCCTACACTTCTTATGTTATTCCGAACATCCTATGAATTTGAAAAAAAAAAACTGTATATTTGCAAAAAGGACAGCTGTTTTTTTTTTAATTATTACTAGACGACCCGCGCGAAAATTTCGCGAAAAAAATGCGATGAAAAGTTAGGTTGAATATGATGTCATCAAAGCTGAGTCATTACTCTTCATACTCCTACTTCATTTATCGATTTTGGTTAGAAATCCAGGGAGATAAAAGGCTGGAAAGTCATATAACATATTTTAGAAATATTGATATTTTTGCCCTGTAAGGGTCGAATTACGAAAACCTCCTTTCTTAAAATATAATGTTGCCATGGCGGAGACCTTATTATTTAATATGATACAACATTTATCTATATTGGTTAGATATTAAGGGAGATAAATCGCTTGTGACACAAAAATGCGTTATAGAAAAATTTATACTTTTTCCCTTTATTGGTTGAATTCCAAAAACTTCATTCTTAAAATATGATTTCACAAAGCTGAGACACTACTCCTTACAATCCTACTTCATTTATCGATTTTGGTTAGATATCCAGGGAGATAAATGGCTCGATATACAAAAAACGCATTTTAGAAAAATTAACATATTTGCCCTTTAAGGGTCGAATTATGAAAAATTCCTTTCTTAAAATATAATGTTACCACGGCGGAGACTTTAGTCTTTAATATGATACCTCATTTATCTATATCGGTTAGATATTAAGGGAGATAAATCGCTCGTGACACAAAAGCGAATTGCATAAATATTGATCCTTTTGCCCTTTAAGGGTCAAATTCCGAAAAATTTCTGACTTAATATATGATGTCACTAATCGGAGATCTTAATCTTTAAAATGATACTTCATTAAACGATTTCAGATAGGGAGAAAGATGGCGCTGAGCGGCAAGGATGCGTCTAGACCAGTCCATAATAAATATAAAGTTTTGAAGAATCTGAACTGTGGTAAATGTGAAAAAGTAGTCCGGAATGGTATTATTTGTGATGTTTGTGACATGTGGTATCATTTTGAAAAATGCTGTGAAGTGAAACCGAGAAATATTCCAGCTAAAGACTGGACGTGTGTGATGTGCGCAAACAGTACGAGTATTGAGGTTAAGAAGAAGGATGTACAGAGTAAGGACTCGGTGTCAAAGCCGCTGTTAGAAGAAATAGAAGCCCACAAGATGATAATCGAAAATTTGAAGGAAGAAATCGGCCATTTGAAGACGATGATGGAGACAGCTCCTGTGGCGTCCAGTAGCAGAAAGCATGAATGGCAGCAAATGAAAGGCAGACGGCGTGAGGTGAGAAATCGTGTGCACAGTGTCAACAACCTACCAACTGAAAATCGCTTCTCAGTGCTTGGTGAAGAAACCTGTGCCAAGAATAATTGCAGTTATGATGACAATATTCCTGGTGACAGAGAAATGAAGATCACTCCAAGAAGGGTGAAGAAGAAACGTGAAATTCTTCTCCTAGCGGATAATCATGGTCGTGGACTAGCTCAAAGGATGAACACAGAAATGTTATCCCTTCAAACCAGTGCTATTATAAAGCCGGGTGCGAATTTGAGTGAAGTAATTAAGTGTATAGATGGAAAGTGCTCCTCATTTAAAGAGAATGATTATGTTGTCATCATGGGTGGTAGCAATGATGTAGAGAATGGTGAACCGCAGAATGTAGTTTCTGAAATTAAAGCAAGCCTTAAAAAACTCACTCACACCAATGTATTACTCATCACTCCACCAATAAGGTATGACGAGAATCTAACTTCTTGGTGTAACAGACAAATCAGTGACATAAACAGTAACATAAACTCACTTGGCAGTAGCTTTGATAATGTGAAAGTTATTAATGCCCACTCTGCCGATAGACGAATGTATACAAGGCATGGCCAACATTCCAATGCTTGGGGCAAAAATAAGCTATGTAATCTCATAAGTAGAGCTTGTGAAGAGACTCAGAATAATAATAAAACTGCTTATAGGTGCAGTGCAAGCTTGCAGAACTACAATCAAAAAAACTGTTAAGTGAAACCAAACCTATTGAGGTTTGGTCAGATCAACAGCTGAATAAGCAACAAGTACTGAGGTGTGTAAGTCAACAACATCACAGCTCTGGTGATTTGGAATCAAACTCAAATACCCTACATAGTCCATTGCAAAAACAACAGAGTATGTCCTGTAGGAATAAATCAGATCAATTATCCACATTATTTTAGAATGTTCAGGGATTAGCTAATAAAATCGATGTTATTGAAGGATATCTTGCTGACATCAATGCTGATGTATTCTGTGTGGTTGAGCATAGGTTTGAACCTAATGAAATTAGTCTTTATAGAATCAGGGGGTATGTACTAAGTAATCACTTTTGTAGGTCTGCTCGAAAACATGGGGGCTGTGCAATTTACTTAAAAAATTCTATTGTCAGTAAACCACTAGAAAGAGTTAATCAGATGTCAATTGAAATGAGTTATGAGGTAACAGCTTGTGGTTGACTGAATTTAACACAATAATTCTAACGCTGTATAGGCCCAATTGTGAGACCAAGGACTTTAAGGATTTCATCTATTGGCTAAATAATGTGTTAGAATTTGTAGCTAAATATAATTCAAATATTATATTATGTGCAGATTTCAATGTGGATTTTAGAGTGGAAAATAATTGGCAGAGCCTGGAGCTAGTTAATCTTTTTGAAACCTTTAATATGTCTTTATCAACAACTGAAATAACTAGGCCTAAGCCAGGAGGTGGCAGTTGTATTGATAATATTGTAACTGTTAAGAGTTCACTATTAGACTGCCAAGTAATGGAATTGGTGGGATCGGATCACTGGGCTGTTATAACATGGTCTGTAGTAAGTAAATGTATACGGTATGTCATTTGGAAAGGGATGAAAACCTACCTAAAGTAAGAATAATTAACAATTTCAACATATCGAGGTTTATTCAAGGACTCTCTAACACTGATTGGCACCACGTGTATGTCTGTAATACTGTTGCTGAAAATCTCAGATCTTACTATCTAGAATTATCAGTTTAGTTAACTCTGCATTCCCATTTAGAAGCTCACCAAAGAAATCAACAATGCTTAAGCCAGTATTTTGAAAGGAAGGTGTAAGTTTTATTATGACAACTATTTAATGACAGGATCTGTCGAAATCAAGGATTTGTATAGAAAATGTAAGAAATCCATGATTAGATTAGTTAAGGAAATGAGAAAGAAAAAGAATGATGAGTTCATAAACAATGCCCCTAATAAGTTCAAGGCCATGTGGGATGTTATAAGAAAAGAGACTCAAGGGAGTGGGAAAAAGACGGGTATTGACAGTAACCTGTCAGTATTTGATTTTAATTCATTCTTTATTGATAAAGTTCAGGAAATAATAGATCAGGTGGCTTCACAACCACCTCTAGTGAGTTCTGAAAATTATTTAAGAAAGTTACCAAAACCTCAAAGTCAAATTAGTTTTAATTTGGTCAGAACTGAAGATGTGGGGGAGTAATGGCTAGTATGAAAAGCAGTAAGTGCACAGATGTATATGGACTAAGTCCATATTTCTTAAAGATGGGGTCCGCATTTGTCCAAGAAGCCTTAACTAATCTTGTTAACACCTGCATTCTGAATAATGAATTTCCAGCTGATCTCAAGATGGTAAAAGTAATTCCGGTATACAAGAAAGGTGACAAATTGGAACTAAATAGCTACAGACCAATTAGTATTGTCCCAGTGATCTCTAAGGGCTTAGAAGCTATTATCTATAGGCAAATTATTAATTACTTTGAACAAAATAATCTGTTTAGTGAATCACAATTCAGCTTTCGTTCTGGATTAGGAACTGTTAGAGCTGTCATTTCATTTATAAGCAACTGCTTGGACAATGTTGATAAAAAGAATCCTATGGCCGCCAGATTGTATGACTTGTCAAAAGGTTTTGATACTGTATCTCATACTGTAATGCTGGATTAGGTGAGGTATTACGGTTTTCAAGAAAATGCCTTACTGTTGATTCAGTCTTACTTGAGAGGCAGATATCAGAAAGTTGTGTTCAATAATTGTGAATCAGATTTCTTACCAGTGGATCATGGGGTCCCTCAGGGTTCAATTCTATGCCCTTTACTATGTGAATGATGTACCTAAAATTATCTTGGATCCATGTGCTGATAGCTATCTCTTTGCTGATGATCTGAATGTAAGTTTTAGTGCCAATTCATCTGAAAATATGAAGTCGGCGACAAAAAATGTTTCTGGAGTTGTTGACTGGTGCACTGCTAATCTGCTGTGTCTAAATAGAGATAAAATACAGAATATAGAAATAAGTCATATTAAAGATGATAGCAACCATATGAATGGTGTTAATTATGTTAAGTTTCTTGGTTTCTCTATAGACTGCTGTTTAAGTTGGAATAAATTGTGCCAAGGGATCTATATGCTAAGAAGACTGAGGTCTAGGGTGAGGCCAAAGATACATTAAGAATGATCTATTATGCTCAAATTCATAGTCATTTATCATATGGGGCAATACTGTGGGCACATCAGTCCTCTGCTCTAAGGTTATTCAGACTTCAGAAAAAAAACAGTGAGATAGGTAACCTTCATTCACACAGTCACTGTAAAAATATTTTTCTTCATTTTGGTATAATGACTCTACCAGCTATATTTACCTTTCAGTGCTTAATGTATATTAAGGAGAACTATGACAAATATGAACTGTTAGGTGTGAGTTATACTTACAGTACTAGAAATAGAGATGACATAGTTTTCGTCAGGTGTGGGTGTAGTTACACTCAAAAAACTTTCTACTATGTATCCATCAAGCTTTTCAATGCCATACCAATGAAAATAAGATTACTTCCAAATAAAATGTATAGGAATGTAATTAAAAAATTACATGTTAATAACTGATTATACAAAATTGAAAGATTTTTATGAGGTAGCAGCTAATATGATATAAATTTGGAATAGTTATAATTCATTGATGTATTCATTTTTATTGTCTTTGTAATGCTACAGATGTTCTCTGTAGTTTATACAATAATATACAATACAATACAATATATTTAGTACAAAATGCAAATGATATGGGATAAGTCAAAAATAGTCTGTACACAGAAAGAAACACACGCACACACATATACACCATGGGCGCCGGTAGGGGGGTGCAAGGGGTCCACCCACCCTGCTATGAAAGAAAAGACAAAGAAAAAGATTAAGAAACAAAGGTTTTATTCTTAAGTTCACTGTTTGAATAATAACTTAGGGTGCCTACGTTGTTGTCCAGATTTGTTCAACACCTTGTGAATAAATTCAGTATCCTTAGTTAATAAGTAATAATATGTTATATATACAGTATAAAAAAGATACTGATCCACCTCCCTTAAAGTAACGCTGCCGGCGCCCATGATATACACACAACATACAGTCTCTCACACTTTATCGTTTCTGTGATGAACTAGCCTATAAGATAACATTAGATTTTTTGTTGTTGCTTGAGTTCAGTTGAAATGAATTTAATTTATTTGTGATGGGACAACTTGCTCCAGTGGTAATTACAATATACAATGTAATTATTTTTATATTGTTATTATTATTTATACTAACTGATATATTTTCAGCATTAAATTCCTCCACTCATACACTTTTGCCTATTACGAATTTATAATCCTCTGGCCTTTTAATGAACTATTCATCACTTCCCAGTGTAACTCATTACAGTCCCTGACACTGTACCTACCATCCCTTATGCATGATATCAAGCGACAGTCGAGTGTCTATGGTTACTACTCGTAATTATTCGAGCCTATCCATCAACCACCATCACCAACAAATGCATTAATCATCTTCCTGTTTTCCTATGACTCCCGATCCTGCTCTTTTATCATAACAGTTACTGACTGCGTCCGCAAACAAAGCTATCTACTTTCTTTTGCACTCCTGTATTTAATACTCAAAATGTGAGTCCCAAACTACGCCACCATATTCAAGCAATTGTCCGACCAAAGTTTTGTAATCCAATTACTTAGAATCTCTGGTGGCCCATTTACAACCCTTACCAATAAAAGAAGCAAATATTAATGGCAAACAAGGTGTCTAAGATGCAAAATATTATTGTTCTAAGGGATCACTGATTGATGCATACAGAAATTTCTACTGCTATCTAAAAAAAACTGTAACGAGTCTACCCACACAATTAGAAATCAGAAAATTTTGAAATTTATCCTAAGGATGTAATGAAGGAACTAAAAAACCAAAAAATCCACAAGGCCACTGGTATTAATAATAATACTAATGATGTTTAAAAGATAACAGGGTGTGACACTGTATCTTATCTTGAAATGTTAATTAAATTGAGTCCTGATATTTGCTGCTTACCAGATGACTGGAATAGTGTGATAGTAGTACCGCTCCATAATGGAGGGATAACAAATAATGTCGAAAATTACGGCCCATTAAGTTTAACATCAGTTGCAAGTAAACTAATGGAGAGATTGGCATGTAACCACATCAGAGGTATCTTTGAGCAACATAAGCTCTACCAGTACTCAAGTAGCCTGCATGACTTTAGACAATGATTTTAATGCGAATCTCAGTTAGTAGGATACACGCGAGATACTTCGGATGAAACGGAAAAGGAAGACGCTTATGCATAAGCATGGAGAAGAAGTTACTAATAATTTTAAAAAGGGAAAGATTTTAAATAAATGGTTTAGTGAGACCATTAGGGACAATGAATCAGAAACGGGAAAGTCTAAATCGGATAACGAGCTAAACAACTCAATTACAAATGAGGAGACCAAAAAATTTTAAATTCGTCCTGATGATACCATGAAAGAACTAATAAAGCTGAAAAAACATAAAGGGGCTGGTGTATATAATACTACTACAGACGTATTTAAGATAGCAGGACCTGATATTGCACCTTATCCTGAATTATTCTTTAAATTGAGTCTTGATACTTGCTGCATACCAGAGGACTGGAAAATCAAGAAAGTAGTGACGGTGATTAAAGGATGATTGTGAAATAGAGTCGAAAATTCTAAGGCTGGAGATTTTCTTGGCGTTGAATATGAATAAAACGTTGTCATGCCACGGGATTTACATTTTGAGTTTCAATATGCAGTTTCTTCCCCACTTCATAATCATAATCAACCTTTAGGTTTTTATCTGTGTACCTAATAAGCTGGCTCTTCTTTGCATTTATCTTCATCTCATGTTGACTCACCCAGCTTGATATTTGGTCCAGATCACCCTGCAACTGTTCACTGTCTTTTACCGTTTTTATGCTGTTATATAATATTATGTCATCTGCAAAAAATATAACTTGTGATAGTAAACCGTCATTAGAATCATAAGAATTCATAAGAATAACGAATAGCAATGGTCATTAGATGACTTTCCACAGCAGCTGTTATCAGAAGGTTTTCCGTAGCATGCGCATGACTTATGGAATGTCTTCCCATTACGTCTTTGTGGAATACTACGCTTAGTTTTTCCTTATAATAAATTCTGTAAGACGAGATTGTTTTTTGCTGCCTACAGTCGAAATGATGTGTCCTAGTCGAATGCTGGGTTGGTCGCAAACTCTCCCTCATGAATGATACACTACACAAACAAGATAAACTCACGACACAGAAGTTATATGTTTCGCGAACAGATGGCCACACTCGGCTGCCTCATTAGATCAGGTCCACGTTATGAAGCAGGCAGGGAGATAAGAAGCGTCGCATCCCTAATACTTATCGCGATTTCCATTACTCAGTTCGTAATAGAAACTGACTGCAGCAATACAAGTGGATATTTGGCAGAAATTGCCAAATTAATTTTTTGGTACAAACACAGTGAACAACTTTTAAAACTAAGGCAGGGCCACACTGCGTCACGTCACGTGTTATGTGATATCACGTGATAGACGTGAGTTGTTTACTGTCTTAAGAGTCACGTGCACACTAGTACCGTCGCGTTTGCCCACGTATTCTGTAATCACGTGATATCTCCGTTTCTTTCTCCTTCACATGTTTCCTCACTTATTTTAAATAATGGCCGAGTTGTTTATAGGAGAAGTTAGTGAATATGATTTAAACAAAAAAAAACAAAATAATTCGACTTAATTTCAGGTTCTGGTGGAATTTTGCTGTAAACTCATTTTCCCTTTTCGTGTACTTGTACTGCGAATATTAGTTTCAAATTTTTTCAGCGTTTTTAATAAATTATTCATCAATTTCCTTGGTAATTTATTACAATCCCTGACCTCTTTAACCAAGAAAAAAATTTCCTAGACTCATATGTCAGAAATCGAGTGACAGCTTGTGGTGAGGACTATTTTTATACAACCACAGAACACCTGACTATCAGGGTCTACGAGTATGTAAGATAAGCTGCTTGGGAGGGAACGGAGAACGAATTGAATATGTCACGTGTTTACAATTACGTTTATTTTTTCTGATGACGTCGCACAGTTCGCTTCTCAGTTGGTATTTCTAACATAAATAATGCGAATTCTTTGTCTTTGAAGTTAACGAAGGGGTAAGAGGAATGCATAAAATAAACATTTTAATCCTATATCTCTCGGATTTAAAACAAAACATGCAGTAATAGCCTTTATTTAGTAACAGTTCTTGGAAGTTGAGTATGCAGTCTCTTTCTGTCGCTTCTAATAAGCAACAGTAAAAAAATAAAAAAATTAAAAATCCTTCCTTATTCATTCGGAAATACATATTAAAACGTCTGGAATCTTTTCGTAATTGTTGCACTAACCGATGGAAATCAACCCCTTGTTCTGTGTCTGTATTGATGTCATGTATCCAAAAGTAAAAGGTTTCTAATTTTTATTTTTGCTCATCGAGCGTGGAGGACAATAGTGGCGTGAAAAGGCTGTAGACAAGGAACGGGAGGGAATTCGGCCATGGCCTTTTGAAGGAAGCATCTCGGCATTCGCCTGGAGTGATATTGGGAAAACATGGAAAACCCAAATCTAGATGCCCGGAAGGGGATCCAAACCCGCGTCCTCCCGAAGAGGACAACAACGTTACCGCTCTGTCACGGGTACTGGAATGCACAGCTCGAAATTGTGGGAGTCACGTGGTAGTTATAGTGGAGTGCAGTTCTTTCGTCAGACGAGAATTGTTAATTTAAGGAAATGACGGAGAAAGGATCTCACTTCCGTGTTATACATTATTTTCGTTGACCTGTAACTTTCGTAATGTTAACAAACTTTCCTTCTCGTTCCTATATTACTGTATACACAACATTCAGCGATTTTGTTGTTGCTGAGCGTGATGGATGAGCGGCTAACGCTCTGGCCTCGCATTCAGGAGGACGCGGGTTCGAATCCCCGTCCGGGCATGCAGACTTGGGTTTTCCACAGTTTCCCCAAATCACTCCAGGCGAATGCTTCCTTTAAAAGTTCATAGTGGAATTCCTTACATCGACGTAATGCTGTTAACTGTTATCCTGGAGCGTTGTTGGCGTACCCGTAGTAAGGTTATTTCTCTGAATGTGAAATGCATTTCGCGCAGATATTCTCTCGCGTTGTGCGTTATGTTCGTGGTTGTAGTTCGCAATGCTTGGCGATGATACAGATTCAAGTAAGAAGGGCTTGTCGGTTATCAGTATCTTAGTTTTTTTTTTTTTAAATGATTGGAGATATCATACATTTGTAAAGTTTAGTGCTGATATTTCGTGTTATTGTGTTTGTACAGTTAGTAGTGTCTGCCCCAGCATTGCATATGCGACAGTGTTTTAATCCGCTCTCCCTCTGGTGTGAGTGCATTGTGCCTCCTATTAACCAGCACTGCAGATCCTTTGGAATTTCCGGAACATGTATCTAAACGTGTGCAACATTCACCGCGTACTAGTTAGGGAGCGTCCATATACTACGTGTCTCGGTCTAGGGGAGGAGCGGTTGGCTGGAAAGCTACGCTGGGCTACGTGGGGGAGGGGGGGCTACAGAGGCAAGCCATGTAGCTTTTCACTAACATTATTTTTCACAGTTAAAATAAGGTACACAATAAGCAGCATGTGAATATTTATTTCCATCAATTAATATATCATCTCTGTGTGTAGGTACTTTATAATAGTCTAACAACAGAAAATAGTACAAAATGTCTTCTGGAATCAATAGGGTAAAAGCTAGGTGTTACGTGAAGGGGAGGGTAGAGGCAAAAGCCACTTCGGGCTACGTGGGGGGAGGGAGTTTTCAGGAGGACAACATGGAGCCACGTGGTTTACGAACGCCCTGTTAGATTAAGCCATTGGGCTGCTTCGAATGAAAGATATCAGAAGAAAAGATAAACTGTAACAACTTGTTCCCACAGTGTTCTCGTGAGGCTCAGCCATGACTAGCTCAGCTCGCATTGTCTTACGCAGTCTCAACGTGATATAAGACACTCCGCATCCGACTGCAGCAACAAAACAGGTACTACGCTTTCCACTATTCCTAATAAAACATACTGTACCTGTTAGGCCAGTTATTATAAAAATTGTTGTGTGACTTCTATCGAATTCTTTTAGTGTTAATAGTCGTCTTCAAGAAAGGAGTTTAGTGCAAGTAATTCTCAGTTTTTGAGAGTTTCTAACAAGAGAAGAAATGATATCACAGCTTCACAAAACTCGCACACGAAGAGACGGAAACAGTGGCGTAGGTAGGTCAAGAGGGGTCCCAATGCAAAAAAATATTTTAGGACCTAAGTTGCTGGTAGGGCCCCCTGAGCTGTAGCGTATCTTGGTTCACAAGGCCATCAAGCCAGATGGGCGACTTTATTTTTACCTCTATCAAGTCTCCTGAGGGGCACCCTGTGCCTTTGGGACCCGTCGGGAGACTTGGTACAGCTAAAACAAAAGGTCGCTAACCTTGCCCTGAAAGCCCGTGGGCCCTCTGAGCTGCGCTAGGGAGCCCCCTCAGCTAGCTGCGCTCGAGGTGCCCCCTGAGCGTGGAGGCTCCCCGAGCGTGGGGGCCCCTGAACTGCACCGCCTAATCCTGGACGGTAGATTAATGTTGTAGCAGGAAAAAGTATCGCACATGAAAGCAACGTTCCAGTTCAAGTTGTCGCACAAACTTCGGCAGATAGGAGGAATAAATAAGCTCCATGCTCCAAAAAATTAAAGAAAATGTGCTATTGATTTGGATGATTCGGTAATGGGCGCTCTCATGTCGCTTCACAATTCCAGTTCATCCACTGGTTTTGATTAATAAACAAATGAGGAAAGTTCAGAGAGTAAACAGAGGTGACAACCAGTGAAAAATGAAATCGGAGAGTTTGTTATTTTCACTTAAGAAAATGAAGTTTCCTGGGAAAAATCATCGATTTGACTGAAGACAGAGCAGTGATATCTTCAATCCTAAAAACAGAAAAATTCTGCCAAAGGCCAACTGCTGTTGACATTTTAAATTATAAGTGAGATCAGCATTGCCGCCTTATGAAAACAAAAGTCACTAGACTTGGTCTCAAAACTCAATAGATTGCGGGATATTTAGAACTAAGAGATTCGCCAGAAATCGCTAAGTAAAATAAAGGAAAATGGTGAGGTAAGTAATATAAAATATTTTAATAATTAATATTTTAATTAAATTGAACATAACATTGTATTAAAAATCTAAATACATTTTCTTAAATCAGTATTTCTTCACCATCATCTTGGTCTATATTCGGAGTTTTAAAACTTGCAGATCTGGAAGGATGAGACTGAATCGTTAGTGTTAGATTTGAAAGAGTATTTATCATCTTTACCAACTGCAGGAATCACATCAGCCGTAAGCTCATATCAGTTTTTTTCACAATTTTTACTGATTCCTTATAAGAAAATGCTATCAAGAGTAATTACAACTATCCTATATTCTAAAATTGTTTTTAAAAATGTTCATTGTACTGAAAATCCTTTCTACTGCAGCATTCGAGTTAGAAAGTTATAGGATATGGCTAAATCAGATAACTCCAGAAAGGTATTTATTCCAGCAGCATTCTTGTATTGGGTAAGTCATATTCCGTTTCCAATATATTATGTATGCAATTATTCATCCCAGTCATGACAGAGGTATTACCCACCCCAATTCCAATCAAATTTTTCGAAACTATGAAAGCTTGAATATCACTAAAATTCACCAAATATTTCTTTTAGCGATAAAATATTTAAGAATATCGCTTCCGAGCTTCAAAATTCACTAAATCTAGCGACAAAATCGCTAAGGTGGCAACATTGAGTGGGATGGTGTCCTGGGGTCCATTAAATCTCCAAAACAAATAAGTAAACACGGTTACTTTAATGTACCAGAGTTAAATGGTTGAGTTTGATTATCATTAACTTTTTATAATAAAATTTCGTAACTTATTAAAATATCCTGTTGATTGTGATTTTGTCTGGTAATAAAACTAAAACTAAAATTATACATAAATTAGTTCACTTGTTCCAAATATTGTGTACTACTAATTAAGGTCCAAAGTAACCTTACTATATGAATACTACGCTACACGTTCATTCCTCTTATTTAATTCCGTGTATTTCCCCATGTGGTGCAAGTATCCTCCCCCTATGAGGATACCTTGCACCAATATTTTAAATTCTATAAAAAATCAAATTATGAAATAAAAAATCTGGGATTTTGTTCAATGCTTCAACGGTCTGCACAAAGAATGTATGCAGGAAATCACAATCAAAATTATAGAACACAATAGAGATTATAGAAGAAAAAACAAAAAAGTGGTGCAAAGTAATCCTGTCTTACGGTATATTCCGTACTTTAACTCGAAAGATAGAGTGGATGTTTAATCACATTTTTTATTGACAAATCCATATTTCTGAGTGCACTAAATATATCACCTACATTAACGTAGGACAGTTGTCACCTTTAAGTGAAATTCTCTGTTTTCCTGATACTCAGCGTGGTGGCTGTTCTATTCAGCGTGCTCACCCCCCCCCCCCCCCCCCCCCACTAGCTGTGGCATAACCATTGCAGTCTCACTGGATTCAACTACAAAGAAACTAATGCAGTAATCAGTGCATTATTTAGATACTGGAGAAAAGTAAATTTCTCTAAATGAAAAATATTTGTTAAGCCCCAAACAGCTCATTTTGATTATGAAGCCGATATAGTGTAAGCCTTGTCGAAAGATATAACAACTTTCATACAGAATAACTGAGCATTTATAATCTAAAAATGTCTGCAAGATTGCGATAAATCAAATTTAGGAATTTTATAAGGCGAAAAAGCAGAAGTATGAAGACAGCATCTTTGCGTAATACCTGTAAAATTAATTTCGGGTAAACATGAAATTCAATATATTAAAATTTTAATCACTTTCTGTGATTTTAGTCGTGTTCTGTTTATAGGATGTTTAACCGTTGTGACTGACCGTGGTGGTGAGTGGTAACGCTCTGGCCTCGCATTCTGAAGGACGCGGGTTCGAACCCCAGTCCATACATACAGATTTATGTTTTCCATAGTTCCACAAACCAATCCAGGTAAAGATTTTGTGTTTTTTTTTTTTTTGTCTGATAAAGCATTATTAGTTCATATGTAATGACGAAAGTTAAACCTGATAAGTTTTCCGATTTTTTCTGAAATACAGGTAGGGCAGAGTAAAATATACTAGTTCTGGGTTGGCTTTTAATACGTTATTAATTTGAAACGCTATTAAATTAAGAGAACGTGAATGTGTATTGCTAACACCCTAGTGGCTAAGAGAGGCTAAGGATCGACTAGAATGTTTGGTAGCTTCACTGCTGATCTTCCCAGTTTCTGGTACTCCTAACCACAACGCTTGGTAACTGTACTGGTAGCAAAAAAAAAAAAAAGAAAAACAAAGAAAGAAATGAGGGATATAAACAGAACAACTTTAGTACCAAAATTAATACATAGAAAAGGAAAAGTACCACCAAGATGTGGTGTATAGTTGGTTGCATTAATTATTTCTGAACAAACTTCGCTGCAGCTGTCAGCACCGGCCTCCAGCAGCTTCTCCAGGACGTCAGGAAATTGCCGGACAGGTCTGGAGACCACTGCCTTCATCGCGATAGCCCTCAGCACCAGCTCAGCCATCTCTTCAACTGCAAACCTGGACCAACAGACAACAAAGTGACGTCAGCGCAAACCATACTGTACAAACAGGAATAATGTCACTGGTGTCAGTACTGATTAATTTATGTTTTGCCACCAAACGCATACAATTTAAATTTATCATTAAGTAATTACTTATGGACGTTTCAGATCAATATTGAGTTGCTTTCCTTAATTTTTAACATTCCAAAATTATTGTACAGATAACACAAAATTCGCCAACAAAAGCTTTTACAAACGGAACACTTACTTTCAATACACTGAGTGGTAGCGGCTTTTGTTTTACTGTCCTATAATCTATTTTATCTATAAGTTGGCTGGTAATAGTTAGTTACGAATCCATCCTCTCGTACGCAAACACCAATTAGAAACCATACTGTGGGAATATAGTTCGGCAGTTTTGCACAGTCATTTATCAAAACAGTATCAATTGAAGGAGATAGCAGAAAAGCAGGAAGAAACGTTAGTTAAAAAACAAACATAAAGAGAATAACACAACATACATACTTATTTAGGTGAGAAGGCTGAAGGGACTGGAAAGAAAATACAAGAGAGAGAATGTAGGAAGGCAGTTGAGCACACTGCGAACAAATAAACGAGAAATCAGTAGCAGCTAAGGAGAAGCTAAACACTCGTCTAAAAAATAGTATGGCTGGAACAAGGAACGATGCGCAGTGAATTAACAGGACTGCGTAAAGAATTTTAGGAACAGAATTGGTGAGCACACAGCCAGAACGAGGGTGTAATGTAAATAAAGCAACTAGTTTGATAAAATAATTGGCTATTGTCACCCCCGGCTACTAAACAGATAACGGAACAGAAGGTTTACCACTTAAATAGAATCAGCGGATCAGGTAGTAAGAAGCAGACAATCGGGACACTACCCGGGATCCAGGAAGAGTTGTTGTTGTTGTTGCTTTTGTGGCTTTAGGGTCATTAGCCCGCCCACCAGAAAGAGGCTGGTGCTGGCCATATCAGCACAAACAGCAGGAAAATTTTCGCGGCTCCCACTGATATTATTTAAGTTAAACCTGGTGATTTAATGCATACCAGAGCATTGAAAATACCTCATTTTACAATGATTCGTGAGGTAACAGAAAATATGTCGTCAGTAAAGGTGAAAACGCACAGCTGCCACGTCACGTGACCTCTCGACCTGTCCTGTTTTAGCCGCGATATCATTTCCATAATCACTGTCCTGGAACACATTTCCTTGACTATGTAGTTGTAATGTATGCATTTTTGTATAACTTTTCTAAGTTTGTATTTGCTAACTCAACTAACTCTTCGAATTGGGAAGAATTGGAAACTGCGGCCTTTATGGTAACTGTGAACTAGGAAAAGAAACAAAAAAATCTAGCCTTATACAGATTCATGATCAATGAAAAGATAGAATAGTTGGAAGAATTTCATTGATTGATTCCCCAGTTACGAAATGATTTGAGACATAACGATGGGTATTTTTGAACGATGAAGGAGGAATTTGTTTTTTTTTTTTTACCTTTTATTACCGTGTCTGCGGCTACCCGTAAAATTTCTGTTGCCAAAACAAGGCCAAAGTGTTTTTCGATTTAATTTGTTGAAAAAAATTGTTATGATTACTAACTTCTAATTAATATGATTGCAGAAGATCCCAGCTTATTTTATGATTTTTTTTTTTTTTTTTTTTTTTTTTTGTCATCAGTCTTTCGACTGGTTTGATGCAATCCTCCATAGCTTCCTATCTTGTACTAACCTCTTCATCTCTACATACCCCTTACAACCCACGTCCTCAATTTTCTGCTTCATATATTCTAATCTCTGTCTTCCTCTACAGTTCTTACCTTCGACTGTTTCCTCCACCAGAAAATTAACTAATCCAGCATGTTACAAAATATGACCTACCAGTCTGTCTCTTCTTTCTATAAACTTCTTCCACAAACTTCTTTCCTCACTCACCACTTCCAAAATTCGTCCATTTCTTACTTTGTCTGTCCACTTAATTTTCAGCATTCTTCTGTAGCACCACATTTCAAATGCTTCAATTTTCTTTCTTACCAAGTTGTTACTGGTTGCTTCTTTTAATATCAACCCAAATTTGATATCACAGTCGCTGATTTCCATCAATCCATCATGGATAAAATATTATTTCTCATTTTCATGAAGGCTCTTTTTGCTAGTGCTATTCTGCTTTTAACATCATTCCTGCATCGGCCATCGATTGTAGTTTTGCTTACCAAGTAACAGAATTCACTTACTTCTCTAATTTCATCCGATCCTATTTTTATATTTCATCTATCAGTATTGGTATCATTTTTTTAAAAAAACGTGTATGTTTTGTTTTATTTGCAGTTAATTTAAGTGTTCGGGGCTACCCGAACTCCTCCTACAATCCGCCTTTACTTATAATGCTAAAGAAGTTTTCTTTAAATATTCCAGCGTATAAAAGGAATATAAAAACATTTTCCTTCTTGCGGAGTCTTCTCTTTTTCCACATGGCTTTACGCTTCGTCAAAGTCGAGGTCGTTAGGGGTGGAAAAGTTTGAAACAAGGAACAAGAAGGAACTCGTCCATGACCTTTTGAAGAAACCTTTCTTGCATTCGCATGCAATTGTTTCTGGGATTCATGAAAACCCAATCTAAATGGCCGGGCGGGGATTCGAACCCGCGTCGTCCCGAATACGTTACCGTCAACGCACCACGCTTAGTCGCAACTGAAGAACTGGAACAAAGGGAAGGTGGCGTTAAGATATTACTAGCCATTACCCGCGACTTCTTATGCGTGGTGTTAGAATTTTATATCTGTAGTTCGATGTATAAGGTTTAACTTTCAATACGTAAAAAGGAAGGGGAAGTAATTCGGTCATGGCCTTTTCAAGGAAGTTAACCACTCACCCACCACGCTCGGTAACAGATATAAAACAAAAGTAACAATTAGTAATAAATTATACTAATACAAATACGAAACCAACATCTACAAATCCTATGAACAGAGTTTTTTATATAAAAAGAAAAGAAAAAAAGAAGTCATTAAATCAGTTACTGTCAGTTAAAATTACATTTAGAACATCAATTAGTAAGCATCTTCCTTTAAAATAAAAGGAATTTAATCCCGGATCACCCCTTCCTGTCAGCATTACTACAACCCCTGAATGATGTCAGCTCTGCGCAGATAAACATACCATTCTGAAAGCAGACTGGACTTCTAACAACTCTGTTTCTATTTCCCATTCAATATTGGTAGGAAGCAGGAGCATTACTCTAATACAGACAGTACTTACAACAAATGTTAAATAAAAAAGTTTGTGTCAAAATAAGACGTGGGTACTACTGTAGGAAATGCGTAATAAGTAGCAAGAGTTACATTCGGGTGGGAGTCCTAAGGGCGCTATAATTTTCTCTAGTGAGAGTTGTGGAAAACAGAAATTGCTTCCGACTGTCAATCAACTACAGAACTTTGTTCTTAAGGGGCCCTAGACAGTCAAATAGTTTGTCAAATTTTACGTTTTTGTCAAATTATTTTATCGCTTGCAGCATTGTTTGATGCGTTTGTCAGACAATCTACGAGTTTGATGCAAATTTTGACTGACAGCGTATTTGTTGGCGTGTTTCATTTAAATACTTCGCAAATTAGAATGATAATTTTCATCCGTACGAGGTGAAATGCAGGTCTGAAATTTTAAATCTTAAAAATCAGCGTCACTTGTTAAATCCCTCAAGGGCATTTATAATTTTCAGTAGCTGGTACAAATTTGTGCATAACATTGTCCATTTTTTTTTTTCAGTGTAAAGTCATAGTAATTATAACAATTCTTCAAAAGATTTATCGTACTTGCACCATAAAGTTAATGTAAGCATCTGCATCTGTGTGTAATATTTATAGTGATAAATTTTGGTGAGTATACGTCTATACTTTCTTTTCTCCTCAATACCAAACATGTTTATTTTTATTTCGCATTGCGGCATGCGTCACGTCCTGATAAGGAAACTAAAGGCAAGTTTCACAAATTTATTTGATCTTTGGTTTGCACTATTGTTTGAATAAAGCGTGAAGTTTGACCAAAAATTTGATCGTCTACAGGTTCCTTGCTGTAGGAAGACAAACTACCATCCGGGATCCAGGGTAATAATACGCATTCACCTCACCACGCAGCGCTCGCCATTCAGCTTCGTTATATAATCCACAGTGTGGCCAGCCACAGATCCGCTTCACAGAGAAATATTTATCGATAAAAAGGCAAAAATGTTTCAACTTTTATGGCCTACATTTTGATGAACTCTGTCACACGCGACAATCGCAGAGCAAATTTAGTGCCTACGCCGTATGAAATAGTACCGCATTTGGTGTTAAATAGACTAAATTTTCGATACCATTTCCTGTCACACATACAAGATACCGTAAACGAAACGTTGGAAAAGAAGCTGTCTGCTCAGTATGGATCACTGAGAATAATCATGTTTGAATAGTTCTGCATACAAAGAGCAACTTTACAGCTTTATTTAATAATCATACTGCAACACATTGCTATATAACTGGGACTACCTAAATGTGGGTGAAGTAATAACTTTGGACATATAACACTTACGAACCTCGAGTATACTAAAATAATTACTGAAATTCTCGTATATCGAACTGTACCGCCAGATAAAGTTAATAATTTTGGTACAGGTTACTTAGATCGTAATACATAAGGAGAATACATTCAGGTGCAAGACTCAAATCATGAATATTTCAACCTTGAAAGAAACACAAAATAAAAATAAATGCTAATATCCACATGCTGTACCCATAAATACAGTTTACAATCCAGACTAGTGTGAATTACGATCTAATCATAACCTGCGCTAATATGGCGGCTATCGATCAAAATATTAATTCTAATAAGACATTCGCCGTCTATTTAAATTCATTTTCTCCAACGTCTTACAGAAATCGGGTCCAATCTGTTGCAGATGACAGCGTTTCAAAATCCAAAACTAGCTGATGCACCAATTATTACTATTTCTTCATTTCTGCTAAATAAAAGACAAAAGCTACATCTTTAAAATTATAAATGATAAAAAATGTAAAAAATGCGATACACTCAGCATGATATAATTGATTCAGAAATCAAAGAATAAAAAGTAGCCACACAAGCTTTTATGAATAGATTACTGAAACAAGTTTAAACTCAACGGCACCAAAGATTTTTTCAACAAACTTAACAAATTGCAAAGATGTAACAAGAAAGATTCTTTGCTATGGAAGTGAAATTTAGTATCTAATTTTCATACTCACCTATTTTCTACTTTGTTCACCTTCTTATTATATTTTTAACCTAAATTCTTTAAATTTAGATTCCCAACCATCCATTTCTGCGCTTAAAAGCTTATTAATTTTAAATTCATTCAGTGTTTTTGGTAAGCTATTCAGAACTTCCCTCGATAATTTATTCAAATTAATAACTCCCTTAAGTTCCATCACAGTTACAATTAATAATAATAACAATCTTAAAAGAAAATCTTCCCATGCTTGAAATCGTGTGGTCATTTCTTTCATTACACGTACTACTCCTAATTCTACCACCAACATCCTCCCAGGCCTCATAACTATCATACGCCCTGTACACTCCCAATACTCTCTTCACCTCCTCCTGTCTTACAGTTGATTCGAGTCCAGCACCTTTATACTCTAAGTTACTCGAATGTGTTCTTCGGTAATTTTCACAGACAAATCTAGATTCCCTTAATTGTACCCTCTCAGACTCCGCCAAAAGTAGATCCCCTACAAAATTCAAACACTAGAATGACGAAAGTTTAGCAACCATTATCCCTTCACTAATCTGGTGCGTTCCCTCATTACTCTCTTCAGTAAATGAAGGATTCTGAAACCTGTTCCTACCACCTGCGAAATGTAAACTGCCTAGTTCAGTTTATTAACAAATGTTATGTCAAATATTTATTGATTTATATTATTGTATTATATTGTAAAGTATACTTAAGTTCTTAAATAATAAATCCCCCCTGCACCCTACAATCATAAATAACCTTTGGTATTTTTACCTTTGTTCCTAAAAAATTGAGACTTCTTGTTCTTTATCTCCATTCCACGTTGAAACATCAAGCTAGATAACCCATCGATGCAAGCTTGCAAATGTTCACTGTCTTCTCCAGTTTTTATCTGTTATATTACCCAAGGTAATTCTAGTAAGTGTTATATCATTTGCAAACAACAGAGCTAGTAAACCACTATCACAATTATTTGTTAAAGTAATTCGTAGCAATAGAGAGAATACAATACTTATACATGTTATAATACTCCATTTTTCTTCTGTAATGGTTTTCTTTTTACCTTTTAAGAATTCCTGCATCCAGCAAGTAAATTTTTAATATACTCCAGTGGGTTTTATCTGGTTTGTCCATTTCATCCAAACTATTAAGCATCTAGTGCGCCAGCTGAGATTCACATGAATATCCTTGCTCTAAGCGAAGTTCTTGCTGTGCAAACAGGTTTATTTCCTCACAGATATTTTTCACGTGATCACATATCAACCTCCTATTAATGTACCTACCACTTATGTCAAACTATTTTGCCACTAATGCTTAACCCTATTTATCGCCGTTGCTTGACGGACCAATAATACTATCACATTTTTTATGTTCTCTAGTAAGCGAGAAGACTCCAGACGCAATCTAATCTTCATTTCAAGTAAACTACACTGTCATAACCATCATTCTTTAATATGTCTGCAGTAATTTTATCCACATCGGAAGCTCTGCACTTTTTTAGATTTCCTAGTTTTATCTGATGCTTCATTACCACTGTGATTAAATTAAATTGGGTTAAATATCCCTGAGTTATTTGGTCTGCTCATTTCTAGGAATGTGGTTTACTCTCACCATTTCCTGAATATTAGTCCATAATGGTCTCTGTCTTCTTCAGATCATCGGTAACTTCCTCTTCACAGTTTCTTATCTCCCTAGTTCTATCCTTAGTTTCTACTTCCATTTTTTTTCGCCCACTCATTACTCCTTACATATAGACGCTCTTCCCCTTATTTATCATTTCCCGTCCACGCCCTATAATCTGTAATGGCCTCATTAAGCCAGTTACTTAATAATCTCAGTAGCTTCCTCCTTATGCCTATCCACAATTTCTTGAATACATCCTCATTCCCTCAGACTCTAATCATAGCAATTGAATCTTCTAGATTCATTATTCAGACGTCCTGCTACACCAATAATTTCATAACTCATCTTTAGCTTCCCTCAAAGCTACTATTATTTCATTTTTGTTTAAATGTTCACTACTGCGTTTCTGTCACTTACATCTCCTGTTTTCTCATCTCACAAACCGTTCTAGCCTCCTCAACTCACTACATTAGCATACAGTATCATTACTTCTCCTCAAGTTTTCTATTTTAGTATAAATATTTCTTTCCCTACTTTTATTATCTACTTCAAATCTTTCCACTTCGTCTCCACTGTTCTTGCGCTTTCGTGCTTTACACTGAAGCATACCTTTAGGGATCTTTTTGGTTTTGTAATTTGTGCCTTTTCATATTTGTACATATTACTACCGTCAGTAATGGCCATTTCTTTACTGACTTCGTTATCACTTATTTCTTCAGTCGCTTGAAACCCAACAAGGTTAACATCGGGATTTATTGGGAAGATATCCTACATGTCTGATTCCCTTGTTCTCTCGTCTACCACCTATCAAGAACCTCCTTCCAATACTAATATATAGGAAAATCTCGATTCGCTTCCATTGTTAATCTTTTTACCTTCACAGTTGATACCTGATAATTTTAAATCCTCACCAATAATGACCATTCTGTGCTCACTTTTGACTTCTGAATATGAATTTAGTTTCTGGTTGAACTATCACACTGCTTCAGAGGCTGTCGTGAAAAAAATCAATTGATTTGTTTAGATATTAAAGCCAATATAAGGTTCTAGTCTGTTATCAGATTTATCAAGGTACCAAACATAAAACCAGCAGAGATTATAAGCGATGATAGAGCAATGAAAGATGAAAAGATAAAAAAATAATGTTATATTATTTAATGAAAACGTCATTATGTGGATTATAAACCAGCTCATCAGTGACCATCTTTAAACTCTAGTTACTGGATCAGAAAATTATATTAAAAAAGTTCTAACAATTCTTGATTGTCGGTCTAGACTACTTTCTAGAATTTTTACAAAATTGAGAAACTTTGGAATTGTGCAAGAACTTTTATTACAGTCTAACGCAATTGTTGTTATGGTACCAGAAAATATGATGTGAGTCTCACAAAACAAGGAATTTAAACTATTATACTTAATTTCTCTCCCAGATAGAGGGATGAAATAGTAATATCTCCAATGTTGATAAGTTATAAATATTTTCTTCCACCCTGGAGTTAAAAGGTCATTGGTAATGTCGCTTTGGAATAGTAGGACAATTAGTTAATAAAAAAATAAGTGAGTCACATGTTACGTTTAAGTAACATGTGTATCGGACGTGCATACAGTTAAACGTGAGTCATGTGCAGTTCATACTAGAACCTTCGGCATGATCGCCTGCAGGCCACTGTGATCAGCAGACCCCCTGGGGTAACGACCGCGCCGCACGCGTTTATGGGACAGTCTGCGGCTGCCGTGCGGTAACCTTGCCACGTGACGGCAGGTGATCGCCCCACGCATACAAGTCCGCGTGACTAATCCCTATATTAAGGCTGGAAAATGGTGCCTCGGCCTCAGCTGTTGGCATCTCCCGGAACCTCTGTCAGTCGCCAGAAGTACCGCCACCGACTCGGACGCGACCTCGACACTTCCCGCCTGCAAGCTCCCTCTGCTTCCGTGTCGGGAGTTAACAGCAGATTGACTGCTTCAATACTTAGTCGTGGACTCTTCCCAGAGGCACCTACTCTGCTGTAACTTGGCACGGCAATAAACCAAGGTGTCTAATAAACGTGACTTATCATTCTAAAGATAGATCCAGTCCTACCATTGGTACTTAGCGTCAGAATATTTGGTCAACCAGAACGTCGGCAGCTGAAGAGAACGAGCCTGAGATCCTGGATGACGGGAAATTTCTGGCAAGTAAGTAAACTCTAAAATACCTCCGGCCTCCCTCTGCCAAACCTAACAGACGAATAAGTCCAGCCAAAGCCACACGGCTGATTAACGCACAATTGCTAAGTGGGACGTCACACCACACCCTTGAGCGCAGATGTAAAACAGCTCTACCCTGGCAAATGTTCCATTTAATACTGTGCATCAACAAGATGGAAAGCATATTTTCTTGGGTGAGACAGTGGGCGCAAAAGAAAATGGTACATCCCAGTGCGAGACAACAGAAACTGAATCGAATGATTCAGTAAAGAGGCGAGTCTTGCTCGGTCGTGGTGGTTGATCTATCACTTTCTTAAATAAACTTTACTACTCTAACGTATCGCCTAATTTGAAATGGTAGAATGTGAATATCCCCTTCTATCGCAGGCCAGGCCCGACTTTGCACCAAGTCTCACTCATCTGTTTCTCACTGGTTAGATTGCAAACCCACATTAGCCACGACACAGTGGCTGTCTTCACAGGTGGCTCACTGCTTGGTCTCTCGGTCAAGGTTATGGGATTCACACAGGGGTCCCAGTATTACTTCCGTGGTCAAGAAGTTTTGAGAAATCTGTTTGATCAAATGAGGTATGCCAGATCACTCTCTGATTCTGATTCGAAGTGAAACTGTTGTTCCAGCCACGACAAAGGGGGAATAAGCGGCAAACATGAACACGGTCAGCGGGTCGCAGGACCACACGAACTAACTATCAAATATATACAGAAATAGACAATGAAAAGAAGTGTAAATTATTGAAGATTCTGTATTCTCACCTACAAGCTAATTAATCTTTTAGATCCTTGTCTCAGTTGTTTCTAATGTTTCTCCATTTTTCAGGTTCTTCTAATACATTCATTGCTTTAAACAACGGTAAAATGATTTTCTATTTAAATCAATACCCTGAAATTTACTAAACTGAGGATGGCGGTGGGTGCTTTGAATAAAAAAATAATCTCTATTATGTGGATACGAAACCCGAACAGCTCGGGGTAAGAAAGAATTGATGGAGCGTCATATTTCTCTGATCATTTCTCTCTGGTCATTGCAGTCCAAATAGACTATGAATGAAGAACTTTATTGCACTTGTAATTAAAGTTGGATAGTGACATGTCTGCCAATAACTTCAAACTGTAGTGATCCCGTTAGCTGATTGATAAGTACAGACATAGTAAACTTCTACTGGAACCTTGGATAATGGGCCGATCATAAAAGTCTAATATGGTTCTGATATGAATATTCGTTGTAGGTCCCCTGCTCAGCACATTCAGATATTAATATAGGAATGGCTTAGATGGCTAGGTTAAATTACTGTAAACGGCAGTTGCATATTCACACATTTATTTACATGAGCAATGACTGATGGCCTACGTGAACATTTACATTGTTTAATTGGCTTTGTAACAAACATTAGAGATACGGCCAAGGACTAGGCGAGCATGTAACTAATGGGCACCTCGCAGCTAAAACTAACTGGAATATTGATAATGTCTCCACAAGACTATGTCCACTTGAATAGATCAAATAATTGAACCCCTAACTGTCCACACCCAGCTAACGCAGTAGAGCCCATCTATGTGTTAGACGCCTGGCATCATCTTCTTGTCTGCGACAGACGCCCCGGCGGCGCCGACGTCGACGCCCTCCGCGTCGATGTGGTACCTTGAAAGACTTTCGGGGAGAGACCGAGTGACCCCTGCCCCCTGGGTTTAAATAGATACTTCCCCTTCCTATCACCACTGTGTGGAGAGGGCAACACTCCTCGCTAACCTGCTGTATGAGACACTTTACCAGCTTGCAGTAATGACTGGCGCTTTGCAACTGGTGACTTAGGACTTGCTGATTGGCGTGCTCCTATTACTTAACTATTTCATGCTCACCCGCCCTGGATACTGTCTTGGAAAGTATTTAGGCAAGTGATCGACCTAGAGCACTACAAAACTAAATCTATGTCGTTCACCCGCCATGCATTCCCAGCTCAATCTACATAACAATTCGTGACGCTTTTATGAATGCTGTTGCAAGCAGTCACATATCGAGTGGCTCTTCTCTGTGCTTGTGTCAATCCCAAACGGCAGCAGCAGTAGTACAAATATGGACACCAAACTTTTGTGTGCTTTCTTCTTTGTATTTTCGTTGTATTCTTCAATATTCGACATAAGAACTGCACGAGAGCTAGTATGTACGTTAGAATGAGCCCTACATATAGCTTTGTATTGTTTCGCCTAAATATTTCGGGAAATCGATCATATCGCTAACTGAATTTATTTTGTATTCCCAAAGTTTTTTTTTTTATATTAGGGCAAAATGCGTTGTTGTTTTTACAATTTAATGTAAGTTACCACTCATATTACCTTGCCGAAATAGCGTTCATATCGCGAAGAATTTCTAAGCAATCTGCGAAACTCCTTACTTCTCTATTGATGACTACATCAGGGAATAATCTCAAACTGCTATTAATGATATCTCCAAAACCTCTAATCACAATCCAGTGCAACTACATGCACTGTCTGTAAAAACTGTGTAAGCTTACCGAAACAGATATTTCATGACATTATATACGTGTTTCTCCATCAAAGAAAAGCCTGATTCTTCAGAATTTCTGGTTTGAGCTTGCAAAATTACAAAGATATTTTCAAAAACATTTCCACATGCATTGCAGCTCTTGAATGAAAACATTTTCTACGGCGTCTGGCAAATAATCGAAATAGATGGCATTGAGCAGAGATGGACTAACCAGTTTCTTTTTAATTGTGTTTGAGCAGTAACTCACTGCTATATTAATTTTTATTTTTAGCGAGTTAATTCTTTTCCTAAAAGGTCTGAGTGTTTGAGAAGATGGATGGATGGTTGGTTTAATAAAGAGTTAGATGCGTTGTAGATTGTTTCTATACACAGTAATTGTTTCCTAATGCAAGCTGCTACTTATCACATGCTTATGAACAATCCTTGAAGCACAGGGCCGGAGAGTTAGGGAGGGGGGGGGGGGGGGGTAAGCGGGTCAAAAGTCCCCAGGCCCGCCTACTGATGGGGGCCCCAATCACCGACTGTAGGGGCCCTCAGGCTATGAAACCAAGAATCCGCCCATTGTCGCCCGGCTATTAGAAAAAAGGTCGCCCATTTTATCCCGGGCCCGAAATTCCTAGCGCCTGGCCCTGTTCAAGCAGCTTGGATATTGGAAACTAATGGAAGATTGAGTAACCATTATTGATAATTAGAATCCTAAGTAACATCTAAGAACTTGAGTTACGCTCCACTGAACAATTATACACATTAGCCTATGATCTGACAAATTTAGTATATGCACTATTGAATAATTCAATTTAATTGTGTTGGAGCGCTTGCTCCTATGGCGGTTTCCCTACACACTGATTTTTCCACTTTCACGAACCCGTTTATTCTTACACTCCAGTAAACGTAAATTCTATTATCGTAATAGTAAATGATTTATAATTTCTCTAGCATATTATTTCAACCCTCCAATACCTTACCTACGAAAGAAAATTTTTCTACACCGTTGTGTTTGAAATCGAAATCCAGTTTGTGATTATGGTAATCTTTACCATTCTATATCATGTCCTAATTCTTCCACCAATATGTTTCCACGCCTCATTGCCAATATAAGCTTCACCCCCCTCCTGTCATCCAAAGAATCCAATTCTAGTTAGTTCATCAGTTACTGATTGTGTTCTGCAATAATTTTCAGAAACAAATCTAGCCGCCCTTCAGTGCACACCCTCCTGTACTTGATACCCAAAATGTGGGTCCAATACAACACCACCATAGCAATTGTCTGACCAAAGTTTTGTAACCAAATTACCTTACTTCTCAAGTGCATCCCCTCGTAACTCTCTGGAACAAGTGAAGGATTAGGAAACCCTTTCCTACCACCTGCCCAATGTATCCTGCCAAGTGGAGTTTGTTATCAAACGAAATCCCGAGGTATTTACATGTCAAATCTTTAATAAGCAATACTTTCTCGCCTTATAATCATAATTAGTATTTATTTTTATCTGTATAAATAATATGCTGATCCTTCTTTTCATCCCATGTTGACCTACCCAGCTAGATTTCCTGTCTAGATTACCCTGCAGCTGTTCACAGTATTCTGTCATTTCGATCTTGATGCAAAATGTTATGTCATCTGCAAACATCCTAACTTCTGACAGCAAACCATTAACATAATCATTTATTATTATTATTCCGAATAACCCATTTGGAGGGTACGATAAATCAACTTTGGCTATGTTTCTTTGTATTTAATTTTCTTTGCTTCCAAACTTCCTTCATTCTTTGAGTGTGTTGTTTCTTTTGTTCCTGGGTCCATTTCCTTCCCTTGATGTATTTCTGTCTCTCCTGAAAACTTGCCTTGTGAATTACTTCTCTAAAAAGTGTTCTGTTGTCTATTATATCTGCTTTCACTCCAGCATTTTTCATGTCCTTTTCAGTTTCAGTGAACCATGTGGGTTTGGATTTGTATTTGTTCAGTAGGGTGAAGATCTGTTTTGTTAGTCTATTACTATCCATTCTGTATATATGCACATAAAATTTCAGTCTTCTTTTCCTCATTATAACTGTTAATTTTTCTATTTTCGAATATAGTTCTCGGTTTGGTCTTAATTTGTATTCAGCATTACTATTAGGTTTGGATTCCAGTATTTTTCTCAAGATTCTTCTTTCTATTTTTTCCAGTTTTTCAAGATCCCCATATCTTGTTAGCTTAAGCGTTTCTGCCGAATACAGCGTTTCTGGTCTAACCACTGCTTGATAGTGCCATAGTTTTGTGTTCCATGTTAAGGATTTATTGTTATATACGTTCTTTGTCATATGAAATGCTCTTTCCATTTTATGTATTCTAGTTTCTATTGCAGTATTTTCTTTTGTGCCACTCGTTATCCATTCTCCTAAATATTTAAAACTATTTGTTTAAGATTTTGAGGAGCATCATTGATGTTTGTCATGAACTGTGTTTTTTCATAAGATATATGTAATCCTACTTTAGCTGCCTGTTTCTCTAGTTCTTCGATTTGTTCTTTTGCACTATCGAGTGAATCAGTAATTACCGCCATGTCATCTGCAAAAGCTAGACAATCTATGGTGATTTTATTTGGATTTCTAACCAGCTGAACACCCTTTGTGTTGTTGGCTTTCCTCCATTCCCTCACTATTATTTCTAATGCACAGTTGAAAAGTAGTGGATACAGACCATCTCCCTGTCTCACACCTGAATTAATTTCAAACGGCTCGGAAATTTCTCCCATAAATTTTTAGTTTTGACGTCGTATTTGTTAGTGTTCTTTTAATTATTTCAGTTGTTTTATTATCGAGTCCTAATTCTTTCAGAATATCTACTAGTACATTTCTGTCAAACAAAGTCCACAAAGGTAATTACATATTTCAAGTTTCTGATTTTTCTCATTTCTATTGTGTTCTTTAAATTAAATATTTGTTCTGTGCAAGATCTGCCCTTTCTAAATCCTGCCTGATATTCTCCTAATTACGTGTCTAGTATACCTTTAGCTCTCTTTAAAAGTGCCTTGGACAATATCTTGTAGGTCACTTCCACGAGGGAGATACCCCTATAGTTGTTAGGATCTGTTTTGTCTCCTTTTTTATGGAGGGAATGTATTAAAGCCGATGTCCATTCTGGTGGTAAGCTATTTGTCTTCCAAATTTCATTGATGATTTCTGTTAAACATATGATCATGTTATCACTAGAGTGTTTCCATAATTCAGCAACTATATTATCTTCTCCAGCTGCTTTATTATCCTTAAGCTCTTTTATGATTTCTTTAATTTCTTCTATTGTTGGTGGTTTTGAGTCTGCTTGCCTTGGTATCATGTTATCAAAATTTAATTTTTCTTTCGGTGTATCACAGTTGTGTAGTTCTTTAAAGTATTCAGCAAGAATTCTACTAGTTCTCAGTATTGTTATATGCGGTTTTCTGTGTTTTTGGATCCTTAAGTTGTAAGCTTGGTGGTGCGTATTTCTTTAAATTACTCTTAAATGTTTTGTAAAAGTCTCTTATGTTGTTTTTCTTAAAATCTGATTCAATTGATGATAATTGATCTTTGATATGCTGTGTTTTGACTCTTCGGAGACCTTTGGATATTAGTTTCCTGGCTTCCATAAATTTTCCCCTATTCTTTTCGCTTTTATTTGCATTCCAGATGTTCCATACACGTTGTCTTTTTACAATTAGTTCATCACGCACATTATTCCACCAAGCATGTTTCCGTGTTTTTTTTTAGTTTTTTTTTTAGGATAATGGTTTCTTCTGCCGTTTGTAAAATGTCTTTTTGAAGCTTTTCCCAACCTTTAGGAGTCTCTTTCTTTTTCAAGAGCGTTTTCAAATCATTTACTTTACTCAACTTCTGTGTTGCAAACTTTTTTGGTTTGTATTGATTCTTTTTTCTAACGATTGGCTTAATTTTGAATTTAATGATGGATAAGTAGTGATCTGAATATAACAGCACTCTTAACAACCTTAACATTAAGTATCTCCTTCGCAGAGTGTCTGCTTATAGCAACATAATCAAGTTGTTTTTCACCACATTTTGGGTTTGGTGATACCCACGTAGATTGTTTCCTAGGCAGTTTTTTGAAAAAAAGTAGATTTTAGTACAATATTATGCTCTCTGCATAGGATTATGAGTCTTTCTCCATTCGCTGTAGTTCTTTTATGTGCAGGAAATTTTCCTACTATAGACCTATGTTGACGTTCTTTGCCGATTTGTGCATTAAAGTCTCCAAGTAGTATTATTGTGTTTTTCAACGGAATTTGGTCTAAGGAGTTTGAAATAATTTTCCAGAATTCTTCTGTTTGTTCTTTTTGTGATTTGTTTTTCTCGTTTGTTGGTGCGTGTTTATTTACAATGATGTAAAGTTTATTGGCTGATTTAAAAGTTAGTGTGGGCAATCTTTCATTAATGGATTTAAATTCTATTATTGAGTCTAATATTTTTTTGTTTACATATTAAACCTGTTCCAGAATGTGGTATATTCTTCATGACCCTTATTCCTGGTTTTCCTTTAAATATTCTGAATCCTTCTGAATCTAAGGGATGTTCGTCAATATATCTTGTTTCCTGAAGAGCTGTTATCATAATATTTTTCTTTTTTAGAACATCTGTCAAACTTTTAAGTTTTACTGTCTTCAAGAGAGAGTTTATGTTAAATGTGGCTAGGTAATTTATGCTATTGTGCTTAATTTTGTGGGTTTGTTCTTTAAGGCAGGTTTCAGGACTCTGACTCATCCTTTGCACAATGTTGTAGGCCCCCAGAATCCGAATACCTACTTTTCATTTCCGTGGAAATGGGAGACTGGTTACTCCCTGGGGTAAAATCTCTTACAAGGTGCATATCCATTATTGATTGTTTGTTGGGTTAGGGGAACGAGTCCCCTAAAAATACGTCTCGAGGTTGTTAGCTCCGAGGAATAGGTTTTCAGCCGCACCTCTGGTGAACAGACACTGACCACTTCCGCCGCTTGTTGCAAGTCAGACGCGGGATGGATTTTTCTTGAGTTGCCTCTTCCGCTAGTTCCGCCGTACCGAGATTCATTCTCTCCGCCATCACTACCGTTGAGGTCTTCGCTGTAGTCCTAGCAAGGAGCCCTGTAACAGGGTGCTGCCATCCGGAGCCAGATGGACCCTTTTTTTCCGGTACAGCGGAGTTCACATTTATTATAATAATGTGTAGCAATTGTCCCAATACACTACCGTGTAGAACACCCTTTCTATTTCAACTAATTTTAGTACTGTATTTCCTTCTCTAACATTTTGCTTTCTATCTTTTAAAAATTTACCTACTGCAATAGTTTTTACTTTATTTAGAACCAAATTATGGCTCACTCTTCAAAAGCTTTTTGAAAAATCTAGTGCCACCCTATCAACTTAGTCTCCCATGTCTATTTGATTCAAAATATTTTGCATTTAACCTAGCAACGGAGATTCGTATAAATACCCTTGCCTGAAGCCTTCGGTGTCGACTTACATTCCTCACATACGTCTTTGATGTAGTTATATACCACATCGCCCCTCCTTAATGGATCGGTACGACTGTCGCACTCTTCCGGTCCTCTGAGGTATCCAGACTCAGTGGTAGCCAGTGTAAGCCTCCTGGGGTGCGCTCCGTTCAAGTCGTGGACGCAGTGGTATCGGAGCCAGTTCTACTTGTCATGCGAGTGCTTGAGTGAGTATGTTTTGTTCAAAGGGAATAGCAAATTATGCCCTGTGATCGAGTGAAAGAGTGAAATGAAACAGCCTTGGGACTAACCAGGGTGGAAACATGTTCTGCTGTTTCTTTTTGAGCATCAGTCACGATAGTGTACGAAATTGGTGTGTAATCTTGTATAGTGTTGTGCCGTGAGTTTGGTTACGGTTTCGCAGAATTGGCTACTCTCTGTGTTAAACCCACTCCACTCACAATCGTAATAGAGGAGCCCAACCGGAGAAAAGACATGAAATGATGAGTTCTATCACCCCATAAACGTTTGCTACGATATATGATGACATTGTCACGTTTATAAATTATCAACAGTGTCAGAAACTGTCTGAACCAGGGTTGCGGGAGATAAAGGACAAACTGACATCATGAACTATAACGTCATTGTACAGCTAGGAAGTGGAAATGAGAAACTGAAAAAAGAAGAAAATAAAGAACGCAGACCTAATTACGCTACGGGGGAAAGTAAATAAACCAAGAGGCGAGTGCAACCGTTAGCTGCTCGTGTGGTATTTATATCATTAGATAGCCCAAAGCAGGTGAGGAAAAAGTCACCTGTATCTTAAAACCAAGGAAGGAGAAAATAAAGATTAATAGGAGTAACACCACAGTATAAATGTAATAACTGTAACTGCTTCAAAAGAGAACGCTAAAAATTTATTGGCTAATAAAGAATTAACTTTTTTTTTAACTACAGCTTTATACCTCGTCGAAGTCATTATAGGTGAGAAAGTACTGGGGAAAAGGAACGGGAAGGAATTCTGCCATAGACTTTTGAAGGAAGCATACCTGCATTAACCTGGACTGATTTTGTGAAACCATGGGTTATGCAAATCTGGATGCCTGGACAGGGATTCGAAATGCCGTTCTCCCGAATGGAAGGCCAGAGCTCTAACCGCTCACCCACAATCTCAGTACGAATTAATCAAAGAATTGAACTGCGAACTACCGCGAAAACGCAAACCATTATGAATCCTATTTCAATGGAAGACGAAAAGATAGTGGAATCCGCATTTAATCAAAATTTTGAGCTAAAAATAATTGAAGAGCAATGTGATCCAAATCAAAATTTAAAACTGGGTCTAGAAACAAGGCAATAGTTCGCTACGTCACGGAATTCAGCTTCTCGGTCAGAAAAGAAATAATAAAAATCAGGCAATTATACCCTGAATTTTCTGCAATGGCAGTAGAGTACAACTTGTTCATGCCCAAATGTAAAATGTGCAATGACCTTGGACACATCAATAAATATTGCCAGCAGCCAGGCTCTGCTGCAGTCTGTGTGTTGAAACGGGACACAAGACAGAGGAGTGTAAAAAGAAATGCCAATCTTCAATCTGCATCCCCTGAACAAAGTGTGGAAAGTTATATAAAAAGGGGGGGGGGAACGAATGCATGACCTCTCACTTTCTTCTGCAGAGGGTAGTAAATAGAATAGAATATGACAAAACCAGAAGTGGAATCAACAGCTTTAATACAACACATGCGCTAAAGAACAAATAAGAAAGAAGAAACGATCCCTATAAAGAAACAAAAGAAAAGGAAAACCAGAACAAGCGGCAAGATGTAGGGAAAAATTGAGAAAGAAGCTTGAAGTAGACAAAAAGGACTTTGGAATTCAAGTGCATAATGGACACAAGGGCGTAGGTACCAATCCATCCCGGATCGCGCGGCAAATTTTCCAGCCACTGTCCTTTCGTGAATCCACCGTGGACATTTCACGTGCACGAGTAGCTGCAACTTTCACTTTGATGCATCTCTATGTATACTAGAAAACTAAATGAAAGGTGATTTGGTGGATATCAAAATTGTATTTAGTCCGGTCAACAGAGCGCGGGCAGAGTGCGCGTGCGAGACAAGGGATGACCGCCGCGTTCTGACGATGTCAAACACAGCGCGGGCTGTACAAGGCGATCCAGCGTGTGGAACAAACGTCACGCGAAACGATCGGGAATTTGGCTGCAGGTGACTCGAACCAAACTATCGCTTTTTCAATTGTGTTCATCATGCAACTGTCTCCTGCAAAGTGAAGGAAGTAACTTGGACGTTGTACAGCCTTCTTATGTACCTGTTCCGACAGATTGATGTGTGAAAAACTCTGAGGAGAGTTCAGAGAACCTTGGCATTTTCCGAATTGCATTTGAAGTGTGAACAGAAAACACGTGAAAATAAAATGTCTTAACAACATTGGCTCAAACTATTTCCGTTATCTTTTTTCCCATTCTACTGGCAGTTGCTGATCCAGATTCAAAGTTCCTTGTAGTTGATATTACCAGTTACGACCGGCACAGCGACACTAGCTTCATTCAAATTTCCTCCAATTATTGTTAATTCGTTCACTGTGAAACCATTTCTACATATACATCTACATACATACTCTGCAATTAACAAAATTGTGGGTGGCAGAGGGTGCTCAGCACCAAAGATAATCTCTTTGTTGTGCATTCCAATCCATAATGGTACAAGGGAAAAAATAATTCATATAAGAATCAGTGCGGCACTTTATTTCTCTAATTTTATCTTTCCTGTCCATCCAACTCAAATAGGTTGGTGAAAGAAGTATTTCACTATACTCGAAAGTGAAAGTGGGAGTACGCATGTTTACCAATAAGTTTAAACGAAACGTGTGTCGTCTATCTACCAGAGACTCCCAACCTAATCTACAAATCAGTTCTGTGACGCTTTCATAAGGACTGTAACAAGAAGTCACGAATCGAACGGCTCTTCTCTGTACCATCTCCATACCTTCGATCAACCCCTTACGAAACGGATCCCAAATGGCACAACAATAGTCCAAATGTGGACGCACAAAAGATTCGTACGCTATCTCCTTTGTTTGTTCATTACAATTTTTCAAGATTTGACCTATGAATCGCAACCTAGAATTTGCTCTACCTACTAACGGATTAATGTGTATGTCCCATTTCATGTTCCTTTGTACTGTTACACCCAAATATTTCATAGAATTGACCATATCAATCACTGTATTGTTTAGCTCGTATTTCTGAACAATTGGATTATTTTTGTTAATTATGCTCATTGTCTTGCACTTTTTACAATTTAGAGTAAGTTGCCACTCAGCGCACCATGCCAAAATAACATCCAGATCACGCTGAATTTCTAAGCAATCAGCCAAGTATGGATACCCCATCCTTCATGTATTTGTAGGCGACGAATGTTTCTCACTGCAGACTTATTTAATGCACCCTTTCCCTACAGACGATGAAATAAAATATTTAATAAATGGCTTAGTAGAGCGCCACTTGTCTTTGAAAGTGATATTTTCATATTAGCCCAGGAGCGGCGTTTTTATATTGTTCTCTTCTTTATTATTATTATTTTTAAAAGTATTATGTTGCTTGCCCAGTTATCTTCGATGTCATAATGCTGCAGATATTACATGTGATGAAATGTCAGATATACAAACCTGTCCAGATCTGCGTTCTCAAATACAACGCCGCAAAAACAGAGATCAAGTCCAAGTGACAGATCAGTTCGTCGTTTACTTTAATTTTCTAATTGATATTTAAACTATCGTAAATATATATGCTTAATACTTTCCTGCTTACGTAAATAAACATAACTATAGGATAATAATGTATTGAGTTTACCATGTCATTTGGCGATTCTATAAATTAGTTGATTGGAGTTTCAAGTGATGGTTGTGGTGGTGATGGAGGTGATACAATTGGAATCTGATTAAGCTGCACATTTGCTATTACACAAAAAATTTGGCACGGTACAATTGTATTACAAGGCGATAGTTTTCGTTATCCATAGTAACAAACTGTCGCTTTGCCTCGTAAGCCAATTCGAACAAAGACACCTCAGTCTTAACTGCGCTTGGGTCAAGTAGTGAGGGCTTTTGAAGACTGCCTAAGTTTTTTTTAAAAAAAGTAATTAATATGTATTTACCATAAGTCTAACTTCGGTTGTTAATAGTATTACATACAATACTTCCAAAAAGTACGACTTTTATTTAATAACTATTGTTAGTTGCATTCGTTTGTGTTTTATTTATTTTTATTACCACTAAGCGATTGTGAAAAAGTCGATAGTGTAAGAGCTAATTTTGTGATAAAATATTTATTACTCTTGAATTTACAGTATATATGTCCTAGGTGCCCGGTTTCACCTGGATAAGAGTAGAGTCGGTCCAATGGTCAAGTTGGTTACTCATTCATGCTCGTATCTATACTGCTATATACAAGCATATTAACTTCAGTGTTATTAATTAAGTACAATGGTATTGGAGAGAGATGTTAAAACACTGCTGGGTACCTTCCTGCAAATTAAAACTTTTCTGTAGATGCTAAAGCCACTAATTTGAAATGAAAATTTAATAATTGTTACTTGCATAATTGTGTGTCTCTGCTAGTATATTCTAATTTGTTACTCGAACTTTCTGTCGCTAAAAATCTCTACAAACACTGCAAAACATGTTTCATCCCATTATCATCAATAAGCAGCTAACGATGCTAAGAACTTCTCAGAAAAAATACCGGTGGTTTCCGCCAGAAGGAAGTAGAAGACAATCGATAAATCGTCTCATCTACAATATTTTGATTATTTTCTGTGGTACACCGTAAAAATGAATTGCCTTTACGAAGAGCAACATCAAGGTGTTCATGAAGTCCTGCTGAAACTAAGAATTGATACAAGTGTCCTTGTTTTGAAACAGCATATTGAATAAATGGATGAAGGTAATTACAAAAAAGAGGTAGCATATTAGGTACACAGGAAAAAAGCTAAAGGTTAATTATGATTTTACAGTGGGGAAGGAGCTACTTATTGAAGACTCGAAATGAAATACCTTGGCATAACATTTGATACCAAACTTAACTGGGCAGGACACAGTTGGACAGGTAATAGCAAAGAGGTTCAAACTCCTTCAGCTGTTGGAAAGAGTGTGAAGGGATGCACTAGAGGAGTAAGGGAAATGGGTTACAGAACTCTGGTCAAACCACTGCTGTAATATGTAGGCGTAGTTTGGGACCTACATTTTGGGTATCAGATACAGGAGTTGGTGCAGAGGAAGGCTGCCAGGTTTTTTTTTTGTAAAGTACCACAAAACACAATCGGTAATTAATATCAAAATCCTGAGCATGGCAGCATCAACAGAAACTGGTATTTCTTCAATTGTAAAATGAATTACAGCCAACCTGTTGCAATAATCATTGAATTTATTGTTTACAGGTTTCGACCCGCCTTAAGGGAGTATTTTTCAGAACCTGTTAAAAAGTATTACATCAATCTAAATAAACTCTTCTCAATAAAATAGTACATTTTGTACTTAAGTCACACATTAAAATATATTTTATAGCTATCCATGTGGCAGCCAACGTGTATCACATCTAACCTGGGCGGCAGCTTACTGCTAGTTATTCAGTAAACAATCTATTAAGGTATGTATTAAGTGTCAAATCACATTACATTCCTTACAGTAAATCACGTCAGTTTGAAAAATAATCTATTTATCTAATAATCACTGGAAGCTATCACTTTATTACATATATAGACAGCAGCCGAGAAAACCCTTTCTACCTCCTCGTTTTTGATAAACATAACAACTATTTTTGAAATCATTAAATATGGGAATCACCTCAGTATGTGGATGAACCAGTGTTACGGTTCCGCTTTGTGCTTCAATAGTGACTTCCAGGTCTTCGTGGTCTACATCAGAGTCAAAATTGTTTCTGTACGTTCAATTTCTTTCAGTAGTTTCCTCTTTTTTGGGGTGGGAGGGGTACACAATGTTGACAACTGCCAATTGTGTACTGTGTGAAAAGTACAATTGCAGATACGAAGGCAGAACATGTTCCTGACGTTTGTCCCGTCAGATCTTTTGCCGATAACATCAGTTTCAACAGCAACACCAAAGCTTGTCAATCGTTCTTTGATCAAACTGATGCAATGCTCCGTTATTCACGAAACGCGTATTCTAAGCAAGCTGATATTAAAATGTGTTTCTTTGCGTTGAACATAAACGTTTAAATATAGATGATTTTTTGGTACGTCCACTCATCAAAAACTCAACGAAAAACTTTGAGCATTGTTTGTTGAAATATTCAAACTGAACAATTATGTCAACGTGTACGGAATTTGAATACTTTGTTTTAATAGATCATACAGAATTAGCAAATTAGGAAATTGAAATCCACTTTTTGAAAAGAAATTTCTCAAATACGATGAAGTATAGTTTAAAACAAAAACATCTTAACACATTATTTATTCAATAGATTTTGAAATAGCTGTCAGTAGTTGTAACCTTTTTTTCGTATTGTTTCTATTTCCTCCACAGAAACAACTGGAACTGTAGCTTTTTTGTGTGTATGATCTGAGACCTAGGTTTACAATAGGGCAACATAACTCAAATTACAGTAATATATAACACAAAAAAAACTAGAGTTCTTATAAAAACGTAAAAGTTAATGTATTTACTTATGATTACTGTGGAAGACATTTGTTGCCGCGAGTCAAATGTCAACTTGACTGGTTACAGGTAAACGCGGCGATACAACCGGTAGAGCAGTGGTTATTAAATGGTGGTCACCGGAACCCTGGGGTTTCATGGAAGCGTCACAAGGGTTCCGTGTCCTTCCGAGAATTAAATAAAACGTTCGTTGAAAAGAGTCATAACCACGCCGTGAGAAGGCTATCATGGTTCTGTTTCCGTTTGTGACGACTTACCCATGCGAGACTGGTTTTCAGCTTATGCTTATAAAAATGGGAATCAGCCAAAAAATTTATTATCGATTAGGGTTACGTGACCAAAAAAAAATTGGGAGCTGATGCTGTAGAGAACGATTCGAACCAGAAAGTGAAGAACACAAGGGGGCTAGGTGACGAAGACTGAAACGTGTCTTGACCCCATTTTACGGATTGCGGAACCCGCTTATTTAGGTGCTGGATCGGCCAGACTACCAATGCGGGATCCCTCGTTGTTGGATTGGAATCCCTAGCTACATTCTAGTTAAAGTTTTAGTATGTTATTGGTTGATTTACAACAACAAAAAAAAAAAAAAATTGCAAATTTTCTACTAATATTATAATTTATAATTTTTTGATTATTAAGTCGAACTATGGTATAAACTATGGAAGCAAAAGGGTATGACAACAGAAAATCTTGGAGAACTAGACTGTATGAAAGAGTTTTTAGCAAAATCAAGACCTTATGGTCACGCAAATTAAATTGCATTATAAATACAGTACATTCCAAAAAAGTACATTCATATATAATAATTTATAATTCATCAAGTTTGTATAATAACGTATTACATAAATATATTTTATTACAGTTTTGAATTTATTGCCAGAGAAGAATTTTATATGAGATGGAGGCTTCTTATATAGCCTACCTCCTATTTTATGGGCACTCTTATCGGCAGCCTTAGAATCGTGTCGTTTGATATGTAAATCTGACTTGATTTGAGTGCCATATTTATGACTTATGACACATGAATTTCACTTTTTTGTTTTGTTTTGCAAACAGGTTATATCCACTACAGGCTTCATGGGACTGTCGCAGCTTCAACAGAGGCCAGTTGGCCGCCATTTTTCAGGGTTCCGGTAGGGCCTTCACAGCTACCCTACCCGGTCACGTGGAACACTAGGTCCCCACTGTACCTCGCCCACAGGCAATCCCCTACTTTATGCAGTTGCCCATCTCCCACCACGTGGAGGAGGGGTTGAACTTTGGGATATGCATGGTAAATGACCCAAAGGAAGACAAAGAGATGGATGACTGAAAGGAGTGGAGGAGTGTGTACAGAAGACAGGAGATGAATGGAACAATGTAGTGACAGCGAGGTGATGGGAAGAAAGAAGGAAATATATTTTTACTGCCAATATGCTTGCTGTTAGCAAAGTCGAGACCTTATGGTCACGCAAATTAAATTGCATTATAATTACAGTACATTCCAATAAAGTACATTCATATATAATAATTTATAATTGATCAGGATTGTATAATATCTTTTTACATAAATATCATTTTATTAAAGTTTTGAATTTATTCCCAGAAGCAGATCCGACCAGTGGCTGGAAACTGTTGAGGATGATGATGATGATGATGATGAGATATAAATTTTACTATTTGTGGGATTAAAGTTTGGATTACATCGACAGTGGTAGATCTAGGATTTTTTCCGAACCGGGACAAAAACTTCACGCTGGCGCCCCCCCCCCCCCAAAGACAACACCACTCTCAGTTGGGTGCTATTCAACTAACGAGATAAAAAGACAAAAGACACAATAGGAAATGAGTTCTTTTATTACTTGCATTATATATAATACACACAATCAGAATACGTAACGCACAAGCCAGACTGTACTCACAATCGCAGTCCTTAGGCTCTAGCAAAATTTGCACTAAATGTTCCTACAATTTCACTCGCCAAGCTTTTGTTTCCGCGAAAGAGTCTATAACTCCATCAAAATTCGTCTCATAAGCTGTTCTATTTTCGATTGATAAGATCTCGAGGCTAGAAAGACGTTCCTGGCTCATTGTTGATCACAGGTAGGGTTTTATGATTATTAGTTCACTAAAACTCCGCTCGCAACTTGCGGACGTCGTTGGTAACGTGCAGTATATTCTCAGAGCTATACAAATATTAGGAAAGGCTTCCTGCAAGTCATTTTTACACATGTGTTGCAACAATTGGAATGGACTAGTTGTTTCATCGATTCCAATTACAAATGGAGCTTGTTCTTTAAACACGGCAAGTTCTTGGCAGAAATCAATTGCGTTTAAGTCCTTGGAGTATCTGCTTGCTAGAACGGCTCCATTTTTTTTTTTTTTTTTTTTTTTTTGGAGATCTTCTGTGGACATATTTACTAACGTGTGGCCACCAAGGAAGGCAAAGTTTTCATTTAGTTTTATTGCACTTTCTACCCTTATTTCTGTTAAACTTCTGTCAAATATAACCTTTATATCTTTGGAAAACAGCTGTGTGGGGTCTAATGCTCTTGATTCGTCCTCGCAGATTTCGTCGTGTTGCCTCTTTCGTTTGGAAATTCGTTTACTTTCGAGTTTCGGAACGATTCTCAATTTTTGTGCTACAGGTGTAGCTTCTTTGATCCAATATTCTATCAGCTTTAGTCTCATTTCTTGCAATATCTTCATAAGCCTTTCATTAGTGACACAGAACGCGAAAGGATTATGTCCTCCTTTTTGTATTTCCACGTTTACTATATTAATTTCTCGAAGAAGGTTAGCCCAAATTGTTAATTTGAGGATAAATTTAAAATTCAATACATCATGTAAGAGAATAGCGGATTCATACTTAGATTCTGCAGCTAGAGAAGATTTTTCAATTTCCTGCAGTGCTTTGACATACTTCAGGTAAATTATTCAAAAGGGCTGTAACAGCAAGGTGTTGGCCGACCATCTTGTCTGGCTACTACCTTTTAAGTTGGTTTTTGTACACTTTTTCATTATTTCCCACCGTGTAGTGGATCCAACGAAGAAGCAATAAAGTTTTAGTACAAGTCCAAATAGTCTAACTGTTTCAGAACATGATGACGCTGCATACATACCTACGAGATTCAAAGATTGTGCCAGACATGGTACAAAATCTGCCAACTCATTTATTTCCATTACCCTGGCTTGGACTCCTTTGTATATGCGAGCCATATTTGATACATTGTCGTAGGATTGTCCTCGACATTTTTGCACATCCAAACCATCCAGTTCCAGTTTTTCTAGAATTCGCTGTGTGATACGCTCTCCAGTCTTTCCTCCAATCTCTATGAAATCAATAAAGCTCTCCTGTATTTCACATTCGGTTCCTGTTATTTTTACATATCGAATCACATGGCTCATTTGTTCTATGTGTGATACATCTGGAGTACAGTCGATCATGATGGTGAAATAGTCGCTTTCATTGATGTCGTTCAGAATGCTATTACGAACTGCTTTAGCCAGTATATCAATAATTTCATTTTGATACTTGTCCTTTCTTTAGATGGTCTAATTGGTATTTGAGAGTAGGATTATGTTTGGCGAGCAAGTTATTAAATTAAGAAAGTTTCCTTGACTAGGCTGAAGAAAATCAGTAGTGAAGTCACTCGGGGTTTCTCTGGAACCTCGAAAAGAAAGACAGTTTGTGGCAAGATACATTACAGCGTCTATCATTACATATAGAATCTGTCTCCATTTTTCTTTCTCTGAGTGAATTAGTCGCTCAATATCGCGATCGATGCCCTGACTCGATTTCATTTGCCGCAATCGGGTTTTCCACGTTATTAAACATTCTTTGTGCATTTGTGATGCTTCGTGATCAGCTAATCTCTCTGTTGCCTTTTTCCAATTAATGAGACCAACAATATGCAAGGCTGATTTAGAAGAAATGGAAAATAACTTGCAGGCAGTACAGAAAATTGCATTATTCGTCTTACAATGAGCAAGCCAGGTTCTTTTAACATTTTCGTTATTTTCCATTCTTCTGAACCACAATGAAGATGTCAAAATGCCTACCATCCCGCTCAGTGAACATAACTCTATGTTATTTGGATGTTTTTCATTTATTAAGACAGCCTGAATGCTGAAGACCTTCGTTGGTCTGTCATTTTTTCTGGATCTGGCCAAGTACCTGGATCCATAATATCTACGCCTTCTTGTTGGCTACCCGACTGTAACAACTCACTAGTTGCTGGCTTAACGTCATCTTGGCTCAGGCATATAACCGACGAAAGTGACTGTTTACAATCATCTGAGTCTTGGAAGTCAGACGGTTCAGCGATGGTAGGTGAATTATCATGGATGTCGAGATTACAAGACGTATTTGTACTACCTGAAGTCGTAGCGTTGGCAGCGTCAGAAGGGACCGATGATACGCCTGCTCCGTGAAGCCATCTCCTCATCTTAGCAGCACATTGATTTTCTTGTTCAGTTTTATCTTTAGCTCATTTCCTGTATTCCGCCCCAGACGGTTTTTTACGTGTTGAACTCATCAATTCCACCTAAGAAATACATACAATTTAACTCCAATATGTAACCAGGTAAATATTTATGTAGCAAACATGGATAACTGCACCGTCAGCGGAACTTCGCCGTGACAGTCCATATCACCGAGTTCAAAAAAAAGAAAAATCCTTTCTAAATAAAGTGCCATGTATAATGTTACTCTCCTTGTTTTGTTATGGCCAGACTATACAATATAGAAGACACCCACTACTATTTATTTGACACTCCCTTTTATAGGTATAAAATGCGCATTGATCGTCCAAAATAAAGATTTGTAAACCTTATGATTCAGGTAGCAGTTAATTAATAAAAATAACAAACACTACGCAGTTACTAGTTCACTATTAAAAAGTTACGTCTTTCTAGATTGATGCAAACCATAGAATTTATTTTTACAGTTTTCTAATCATCAAAAAGTCATTAAGGACTTAAACGCCGTTGCCTTCTTCTTATACGGACAAAAAAATTATTTACTGTCGAAATTCGCGGTAATTCAATACTACAATTTCAGGAACCCTAAAAGGCACAAAAAATAACTCCAGTATATCGTGTGGTATTTCCTAGGTAATTGGGTATAGAAATAGTTTTAATTCGATAGACTGCTTCTTATTAAAATTAAAATAAACTATTTGTGGCCAGAAACCACAATTATGCCGATTCTGTGAATCAGGTGACTTTAGCAACACAATAAACAACTTAAGCTGTATGCTAAACATGTACCGAAACTTTGCATCCCCAAATCGAGTCAACGGTTGCAGTTCCTACACTTTTCTCGAAGCGATTAGAGTTATATTAGTACCTCAATTTCTTTGGTCTTATTGATGCTACATGTCTCAAACTTCTGTTATACATAGATATCAGTGACCTTAGCAAACATACCAAATCTTGTTTCGTTCATCTTATTTATTTGGATATTATTACTATGAAAATTTCACATATTTCACTATATACTGACATGATTATCTAAGGCAGTGGTTCCCAACAGGTGGTCCGCGGACCCCCAGGGGTCCGCGAGCTATGCCAGAGGGGTCCGCAAAATGCTATTAGAATAAAAAAATATATTAAATATATTTCGTATGAATAACAAATTTTTTGTTTTGGCCGTTTCCTGCATGAGCAGAGCTTAGCGAACGGCTAACTTCTGCGTCTAGCAGGAAAATAGTTCTGCTGTATGCCGTTAGACTGCGCGCGCTGCCTCTTTGCAGCTGACAACTGACAGTCACTTTACACAGAAATTCGTATTTCAGACGACAATCGGCCATTGTTAATTTATTGCCAGTGCTTTCACAGACCGTGTTTCAGTATTCAATATTCTGTATTACAACAGTAGTGTTTGTAAAGCGTTGTTTTTCGCGAAGCTACAGTTCGTGTAGTTAAAATGGACCGTTGGTTAAAAAGTGGTTCGTTAAAACGAGAAAGGTCTACAGATGAAGAGGAAGGTAATGCATTTGATGTGCAAGCAAGTAAAGTCAGTGACTCTCGAATCGAAGTCAGTGTCCATTGAACCTAAATCGTCGGCGTACCTTGAACCTAACTCTTCCAAGATCAGTGTTAAGCTTACTGGAAAAAATTAGAAAATATAACTCTGATTACTTGGAAATCGGTTTACGTTCACTGGACCTGAGCAACAGCCTAAACCTCAATGTGTAATTTGTTATGAAGCCTTCGAAT
>JARYHS010015046.1:0-31095 GCA_031002005.1 Vandiemenella viatica
TTTTCTCCCGAAATCTCCTCCATGATTAATGAGCTCGACGGCAATGAAGCGTAAAGCCATAAGAATTAATAATAACTAAATTACAGGGGGATTTTAAAGTCACTATACATTTTGTACTTAAACAAATTTTATTAAACAATATGCAATGGCACTGAAACGTGTCACAATAGGACACAATTTCAGTGCATCTCAATGTGACCACCTCGCATGTCTAGGGACACCCCCCAGCGCGCCACTGCAGAGCGAGAAACCTGCCCAAGCATATCTGGCATAATCTCAGCAGCTGCGGCTCGAATCCGCTGTGTCAAGTGTTCAGTGCTGCGGACCTTCACCTTAGACTTGATAAACCCCCCCATGCAAAAAAGTCTAAGGGTGTCAAGTCAGGAGAGCGGGGTGCCCACAACCGTGGAGAGGCATTGCATCCTGCACACCTTGCACGGTGTCTGGCGTTATGGCCGGCCTCCCTTTACGTTCTTCATCTAGAACACTACCAGTATGCTGGAATTTATTGACTAGAGTCTTGATAGCAAGCCTGGTGGGGCCTGTTTTCATGAATCCACGGGCAAAGTCTGTCCGCACCTGTTCATACACCATTCCATGAAGACGAGCAGAAACAACAGTGATTCGTTCATCTTTGGTTAGCATTCTGTCGTATTACCTGCAAAAAACAAATATTCCGTTACTACCGGGTGTTTCAAAAAGAATATACGTATTACAAAGTATTCTTTTGTCCAAACTAATGATCGCTGCGCCCCGGTTCGGCTAATGGAGAAACGAATACATACTCTAGTTTATTTAATAGCCGCTAAATGTCAGTCGTCTTGTGTTATTATTGATAACCGTTATATGTTTAAAATTGCTACTCCACAGCAGAAATCATTTTGTATTATCGAGTTTGAGAAGTGCAATTCCGTAATTACAGTGCAAAGACGTTTCATGTTGAGGTACAAAATGCATCCTCCGAATGGGTGGAACATTCGTAGATGGTATCGACCGTACAAGTTACAGTTGTTACAAGCTCTGCGTCCTGATGACAAATGGAAACATGTGGCATTTTGTAACGAGATTAATGATGCTATTGACAATTATAACACTTTCGCACAACGCATCGTTTTCAGTGATGAAGCGACTTTCCATGTTAGTGGTCAGGTAAAGCAAAAACACAATGCTCGAATTTGGGGTCTACAGAACCCACATGCAGTCATTGAACATGTACGAGATTCGCCTAAAGTCAATGTGTTTTGTGCGATATCCCGATCATCTGTTTATGGCCCATTCTTCTTTGATGGAAACACGGTTAACGGTCAGCAGTATCTCGCTATGTTACAAAACTGCTTGTTTCCGAGGCTGCACGAAGACAACTTCATTTTTCAACAAGACAGGGCGCCCCCTCACTGGAGACGCCAAGTGCGTGAATATCTGAATGAAACTCTACCGAACCGTTGTATTGTTCGTCAAGGAGCTGGCGACTTAGCATGCATCAGCTGGGCTCCACGGTCACCGGATTTGACACCCTGTGACTTCTTCCTGTGGGGTTTCATTAAAGACAACGTTTATGTACCACCATTCCCACAGAACCTTGAGGACTTGAAGAACCGGATCCGTAGTGCCGTAACATCACTGACGAAGGACATGCTTGCCCGAGTATGGGAGGAATTTTAGTATCGATGTGATATTGTTCGTGTGGCTGATGGAGGACATATTGAACATCTGTAATCTGAACTTAAGAGGTTCGTAAATATGTGTGTAAAGTTTCATATTCGTATGTCTTACAGTTTAATAAATATATGCATTCGAAATAGGGGAAGGTGGGGGCACAATGGAACACAAAAGTTTGTTTTGCCAATAGCTCCCAAACCGACTTTATTTTTTCAATATTTTAATTTTTTCCTGTTACCTTAGGATCAAGCTATGAAAGAAATTCATCAAACATTATTATAGAAATCATATGTGACCATGAGCGGCCATTTTCCAAAAAAAATGAATTTTGTTTCATTGTGCCCCATGCCTGGGGTACAATGAAACAGGGCAAGGGGTACTTTGAAACAGTTGAAAAAAAAACGTTATAAATCACAAAAAACTTTATTTTTTTTGAATTAATAAAAAAAACATAGGTATCTGGAACAGAAAAATGAGTTCAAGTGATCTTATTAAAACACAAACAAGAATTCCTTTTACGTTTAGCCAATGTTCAAATTGGCAAAATCAACCCCGAATGAGATGAAACCTTTTTGTCTTTTAGTGCCCTGAGAGACAGAAGGTTTTTCCAACAGCATCTTTATGTGTTCGGCATTAACCGCAGCTATGTCATCCACAAGAGGCTCGATAAAGGTGTTGCATTTCCGATATCTTAGGAACTTGACCTCGTAGTCCCCTTCATCATCTTTCATCTTGGTGATTCGGCCAACGTAGAATTTTGAATGGCTTCTAATCTTGAATTCAATCAACACATAATCTCCTAAAACAGGAAGACGGTTCAATTCTGCAAAACAGTCAGGATCAACAGAAAAAAACTCCTCATCTAAACCTATGTCCATGTCGTCATCCGTGTCTGCGTATTCAACTTCTCTATCATCTTCTTCGTCATCCTCTGATGAATGAACTGGAGCTTCTTTACCAGATTTTTTCTTCTTTGGTTTTGGTTGATTTGCATACAACTTCCTTTTGGCTGACTCTATTCTGGAAACTGGAATCGGCTTCTTCTTCTCTGCAATGGCTGTCATTACTGGACTGCTCGTAGCAATCATACTCTTCCCTTTCTTCCTATGCTTTAGATCAGTTTTTCGTTCACCTGCTTTTGGATAGCCACGAAAATCTTCGGGAGATAGGAAACCATGACTTGGACCAGCTCCTGGATCTAGGACACCGATGACTCTGTGGTCTGAAGGTGCTCTTTCTTCTACTTGAGGGAGGGAAACGTTGAGCGAATCACTTGGCACAGCATAACAATTTGCCTTTGGTTGATCATCCACAATGGCAGGAGGCTGTCGATCAGTCACATAATTACATAAGAAGTCTGCTTCGGTAAAAATATCTCGATCAAATGGATATATCCCACTTTTTTTGAAACCTGCAATTATGTTGGAAGGTGTCATGCTTTTCTGATGAGCTGTGTTCACAAAAGATGCTGTATTATAAATTGAAGCAGTTTTACCAGGGTTCTGCATCATCCAAGAGTCAAGAGCTGCATTATAATAAGTTTTAAACGGCCCGAAAACCGCAACATCCAGTGGCTGCATTTTGTTGGATGAGTGGGGAGGTAAAGTCAAAACTGAAACGCCATTCTCCTTGCACAGCATGAGAACTTCCAAGGACAAGTGACTTTCTACATTGTCGTAGATTAACAGAGAGGGGTTCTCTGCAGAACTGCAGGTGTGGCGAATGAAGTGCTTAATAACTTCCACAAAAAGTTCTGATGTCACCCAACCGCTAGGGATGGCTAAGCCCAGAGTGCCTGGAGGTGCTCCTTGAGTCATGTGCTCCTTGAAATGAACACGTGGAAAAATCATGACTGGCGGAATTGTGCTGCCAGATGCAGAAATTATGGACACTGTGGTGACATTAATTCCTTTTTCTCCACTTGTAGCTTTGCACACTTGCTTGACGCCTTTTTCAGCCACTGTTCTTTGGGGTTTTTGCACAGTTGATGTGGCTGTTTCATCCAAATTGAACACTCTTGTCCCATCTCGAAATTCTGGGTGCTGCTTGTACAGTATTTCCAAATTATTAAAGAACACAATCTACATTCTGTTTTGTGAACGAAGTAGCTCGAGACAAGCTGCAAGCCTCAGGCGTTCTTTGGCTGAGTTTGGGGTGCCTTTTCAGAAAACCGTAAAACCAGTCAATTCCTGCCAGTTTCTTTTCTCCCCATGATTTAGGACATGGTATTTTGTTCATCACTGCCATTTCGTATGCAACTTTTCTGCAATCTTGAACTAGTAGGCCGTAGTACATTTTAGAGCACATAATGAGGTACTTTTTCAGTTTCTCCTCCTGCTCCAGTGTGAAGACCATCCTAACTGAATAGTTAGGCGCATATTTCATATTCTGCTCCCCACCCTCATCATGTTCTTTTCTTTTCTTCGCATATCTTGCTAAAGTGACATGACTCAGGTTCTTCAGTTCAGCAGCACGTCTTAGACTGCATCCACAGCTGCCTTCATGTCATCTTCCAAGAATAGCCCCTTGCTAGTTTTGCGTTGTCGATTTCGCACCATTTCTGAAGAAAAAAAGAAAGGAAAATAATACTTACTGCACAATTAAAAACACATGGGGCACAATGAAACACTCATGGGGCACAATGAAACACTCATGGGGCACAATGAAACACTCATGGGGCTCGATGAAACGTTTCATTGTGCCCTGAACTCCTCTGTTTCATGGAACCCCAAACATGCAATTTCAATTTCCCCTAGTATTTACAACGAACGTGCGGCAGTAGAAATGCGAAAGTCAGACAAAAGCTTAAGGGATAAATGTACAATGAAAATCCATAAGAGCCGATTGAATACAAAAATCACTCTTACCTGGAGACGAATATCCGTTGGAGGAAAGATTTTACTTTTAGCCAAAAAAACAGCACCTCACACCGTCAAGTCTGGCACGCAACTGGGTAGGAGGCAACAATTAGCTGGCATTGTTGGGAGTGGACCGCAGCGCTTTCTGCCGTAATCCCGTTGCACTATGACACTTCCATGATTACGATTATCACTCTGTTTCACTGTGCCCCGTGTTCCATTGTTCCCCATCCTCCCCTATGTATATTCTTTTTGAAACACCCTGTAAATTACTGAAATGTATAGTGACTTTAGAATCACCCTGTATAAAACAGAAGACCCTATGTGCGGTTTAAAGAGGAGAAATTATATTTATAACATACTATCAATCCATATCACCATAAATGTGGAGAATGTTCTTTCTTTGTAGTAAAAATAATGTACTTCATAGAAGGCAGATCCTTCATTCGTCCTTTACGAAACCACATTACAGCCCGATATATTTTTTATTGACATCTCAATAAAATACTTTGGTTAGTTTAAAAATATTTTTCGTTATTTGGTCGGTTCAACAGTAATAGACAATTCTCATTACTTTATTTGTAGCGCTCATTGTATGTAGTATTTAACATTAACTTACACACCGAAACGGTATTCATAACGTAACGTTATCATTTGGTAAGCGATTCCAAAGAGAACTGAAATAATAAGAGTAGAAACTGGTGTCAACCAGTTTCTCGTTAATCATGAGGTTCAAACCTATGACGTGATCATAAAACTTTACTAGAAGTTTTACCATCTTGAAATGAAGTAGGCTAATCATTAAAATTGAAAGTTTATTAATTAAGAAACATTATCTCAACTAAACAAGGAAATTGTATAATAACAAAACATTTATATAATAATCCCATCAATATTACAATGGAATTTATACAACAAAAGTGATACAGATATATAAAACAATTTTCTAAAATATTTCCATGAACACATATGGTAAGTATAGTATAGAGGTGCAATCCACAATTTCCTATAATTTCAATATGCTGTCAGAGGCGTAATGAATTATAGTAACTGTTACTAAAGTACAGGAATTTGTTCGAGCGACAAAAGTCGCCAGCCAGCCGTTGACCTGATGACAGAGGCGATTTCGCCACGTACTGGGGCCGCGCGGGCATCGCCACTTCAGGAATGTGCAATTCGCTTGTTAGTGGGTGCGATGTCCGATAGGTTATTGCCGCCCCGCTAAGCAGGTCAACCGAGCCTTCATTTTAAGTAATATAGCAAGGAGCGGTCACTTGGAGACCGGAGCTGATCGTACGCGCCTCGGGCATCGACTTGCCGACCCAGCCAGCTATCCGCTCGTCGTCTAATCGCTAAGTGCTTTTCTGCAACCCGTTAACGGAGTGGACTGTGGCTTTCGGCGATTACTTGCCATGTATCGCAATCTTCTACGGCAATAAACTTGCAGTAGACCGTCTACCAATTCATTAATAATTTCAGTAGGCAAAGTATTCCCTCTCCTGTTTGCTCGCCTCAGGGCGTGGTGTCAGAGATAGCAATTATTCTAGCAAGCAGGCAGCAGACTATCGGCGGTCCAGTAACTGACGGCTGCCCCGATCTGCGAGAAGAGAAGTACTAGATACAGCCACAAGTAAGTTCACCCCCCCATTGGCCACACCATCCTGACAAACCCGTGGCGCGGATCAACCCCCAAAAGGGTCCACCACAGTTTGGTGGTCAGAAGAGGATCGAACCCAGGACCTGACGAAGCGGAAGAGCAGCGAGCAGCGGCGGCGGTAGCAGCTGGCGGGAGGCGTGGCAGCGTGCAGCGAGGCAGCCAGACGTCACACGGTCAGCTGGAGGCGAGATAACGGACACCTGACAACGTCGCAGACTTCGGGCTGCGTGCAGATAGCAACGGAAGTCAGTCGGCGGAGAGCGGCAGTGGAGGACGGGTCTACGCCGGCGGCTACAAGGAAGGCGTTCCGGCGCGGCGCGGGGTGCGGTTGGCGCGACATCTTGGCAGTGACACATCTCGGTAAGTGGACCTCAGCCTTATTTTGCATGATGGCAAAAGACTTCAGTAACAGTCCAGGACGCAGTAAATGATTTGAATGAGCGGGTTGCTAGCTTGGCTACAGGAAGTACCACTGTTAAAAGTAAAAGTAGCAATTTGCAGTTCCTATAGTTCGTTCTTATCTCCGGATGTGACTTTCAGTGGAAATTCAGGGGAGGTGATAAGTCTCATGGGAGTAATAATGGGGGAGCAGCTCAGGGTGAGTGTTCTTTGAGGTCTAGTAATAATGATTTAAAACTAACTTTGGGTAGAAGTGGCCCCGACGGACTACCCAGACTAATTAACGTCCCTGTGACACAAAGACAGGGCAATACTGGGGTAGTTAATTCAGAATTGGTGATGGTGGCCACAGTACGAGGTAAGTTATGTCGTCTTCTTTTGGATTCTGGTGCAGCAGCGTCGTTGTTGACGGTAAATATTGGTGGCAGTAAAGGATTGTGCCCCCAAATTGTAGAATCACTGGGTTAGATGTAAGTAAAGAGATTCCAGTGTTAGGGGTAAAGAATATAAATATTTCCGTAGGCGGAGGGACCTTTGGTATGTCAGCATACGTAGTTCCCTCTTTAAGCTTAGGGTTTGACGGAATAATCGGAGTCGATTTTCTGAGGAGGCATTCGGCAGTTCTGGATTTTGCAAAGCATACGGTTAGTTTACGAAACCCTTCCGGGGGATACGTGCTAATCGAGCTTCAAGGGCCCGAAACGCATTCGAGGGTAAAGACTGGCCAGTCGGAACCCGTTATGCGAATGCTACGGGTCAATTGTGAAGGCAGAAACTGTTCAAGTTTGTCCCCAGAAGCTCGGGTAAAGTAATCTATGCTCCTTTGGAGGATAAGTTCGCGACGGATGAAGAGGCAGTTATATTGGTTGAATCCCCACGTGACTCTGATTTTTTAGATAGTAAGAGAGTGTATGTTAAAAGGAGTGTATGTCGGGTTAGGGAGATAAATGGCCGAAAATGTATACCTGTATTGGTAGAAAACTTTAGTGAATGCCTAGTGGAAATTCCTCGTGGTTGTCAGATAGCACTTGTATCGGTTCTTGAGGATAAGGATTTTAATCATATCTGTGATTACGCTGATGACAATATAAGTAATGGCGGAACAAAACAAATTATGGTAAATAACAAAGAGCCTGAAGTTGACTTTCGCGCGAAGTTGGAACATTACCCGCAGAGCAGCGGAGTGAAATGGAGAAATTGTTAGAAGAGTACAAGATTCTTTTTGCACCAAATCAAGCGTTGCGGCCACTGACCTGTCGAACATCGCATTGAAACTGGAAACGCGGCGCCTGTTCGGAAGAAGCCGTATAGGATTCCAGTGTGTCAGAGGAAGATAATAGATGATTTTATAGAACAACAGTTAAGGGATGGGATTATACAGCCCTCTCAATCCCCATGGGCAGCCCCCGTAATATTGGTACCGAAACGTTGCGAGGGTGGTGAGACACAGTATCGATTTTGCGTTGACTATAGGGGGTTGAATAGCGTCACTACACCGGACGTCTATCCTATACCATCCATTGCAGAGACTGTGGACTACCTCGGGGGTTGTGAGTATTTTTCGACCCTTGACCTGCGGTCGGGCTAACCACCAGGTGCCTATTGTTATACAGGATGTTCCAAAAACTCTTTCTTAGTCCCAAATGGCCATTATGAGTTCCTTAAGTGCCCATTTGGCTTGCGCAACATGCCCAGTACGTTTCAGCGTTTTATGGACACGGTTTTGAGGGGGTTGAAACCCCATTCCAGCCTGGTGTATCTCGATGACGTCATCGTGTTCTCAAAAACGTTTAATGAGCATGTTGGGCATCTCAGAGATGTATTTGATAGATTGAAGAAGGCAAAATTGACACTTTCCCTCAAAAAACTGCCATTTTGTGCGGGCCGAGACAGAATACCTAGGTCATTGATCACTCGCGAGGGGATAAAACCCCATCCGAGGCTGATTTCGGCAGTGAAAGATTTTCCCATTCCCGCTAATGTGAAAGAACTTCAATCATTCCTTGGGCTATCCAATTATTATCGTAAGTTCATTAAGGACTACGCGCAGAAAGCAAAACCGCTGACGGAGTTGCTGCGCAAGGGGGTTCCGTTTCAATGGACCGCTGAGTGTACGCGCGCTATGGAAGCTCTGAAGGAAATTCTGACTACACAGCGCCTACTCTGTTACCCCGATTTTCGAAAACCGTTTATTTTAGCGACGGATGCTTCAGGGATCGCGCTAGGGGTTGGTTTTATCGCAGCTAGTCGATGGGAGAGAGAGACCGATTTGTTATGCGTCAAGGCAATTAAGCCCTGCAGAAACACGATACAGTGTTACAGATCGTGAATTGTTGGCGGCGGTCTGGGGGATTAAGTACTTCAGGTGCTATCTCCTGGGCGCGAAATTCGAGATCGTCACAGACCACTCTGCCCTCCGGTGGATGTTGACGGTCAAAGACCCTTCGAGTCGATTGACAAGGTGGGCTCTGCAGCTGTCTGAGTACGATTACACCGTACGCCACCGGGCAGGGGTTAATCACGGGAATGCGGATAGTTTGAGTCGAAAGATCAGAGTGATAACAGCTAAGGAAGGACCCACACTGTCTCAGCTTCCTGTGGAGCAATTCGCGAGACCTTGAGTGTGAAAAATGGCGAGGCAGCAAGAAATTTGTTATGCGGGAGAACTTGCTGTGTCGAGTTACGAAGTACGGGGAGCGCGTGGTTGTCCCGAAATCGCTGCGTGAAACCCTCATGAAATTACACCATGATGGTATCTTTGGCGGGCACACGGGTTGGAAAAGTGTGAACCGTACTATTGCAAGGGAATTTTGGTGGCCTACTAGGAGGCAAGACATTAAGCGCTACGTGCAGGACTTGCCTGGTATGTAACGAGCGTGCGGAAGTCCCTAAAGGGAGGGAAAAACTTCAGTCCCTTCCAGAGACCCTGTCACCCTTTGAACGGGTTCAAATCGATATTATGGGACCCTTCAATCGTAGCGAAGAGGGGTATTCGTATATCCTCACCATGATCGATGCCTTTTCTCGGTATCTTGTCATGGTACCGATTCCCAATCAACTTGGCAGAGACAGTGGCCAATGCGTTTGTCGTCCACTGGATACTTCGCTTTGGTGTGCCAAATTTTATTTAAGCGACTGTGCTACGAACTTCCTATCTAATTTATTCACTCAAACCTGTAAGCTACTGGGTATCGAGAAGCTGAAGACGACGCCCTTGAATCCCGCTGGGAACGGTCGTTGTGAGAGAGTTCAGAAAACCATAATAAAGTCCTTACGGTGCTATCTGAACAAGTCACAAAGAAACTGGGCTAACTTGCTACCATATGTCGTAAGCGCGTATAATAGTAGACTACACAGCTCGACAGGGAAGACGCCGTTCGAAGTATTGTATGGGCGTGAGATGGACGCACCTTTCACTATGTTTCCTAGCCTTAGAGAAATCAACAACGCGGATGTGAGGGGCTTGGCACACAAGCTTAAGAGGATTTGGAGTAGTGTGCGCAAAAGTAATGCTAAAGCTTTCGACTCACATAAGAAGCACTATGACAAAAGGGCAAAACCGCAAAATATAACCCAGGGATCATACGTCATGCTTAACCACCCTTACAGGAAGCCAGGAAGCTGTTCCAAATGGAAAACCAGGTGGGGAGGCCCGTACGAGGTTCTCGAATTGCCGTCAGCTGTGACTATAAGGTTAAAGGTAAAAGGTAAGGAGGCGACAGTGCATAAAAATCGGGTAAGACCCTATATTTGGCGCGAAAACCCCGTGGAGCGCTCAGAAAAGTCCGAGCGGGGCTCGAACCAGGCAGCTAGTAAGGGGGAAGCCAGCGGGCGCCACCTTCCACCAGAAGCAGGACTAAGCAAAAGATTAGTCATACATATAACCTCAGAGGCAAGACCGGAGCAGAGCAGCCCACGGATCGGCAGCAGTTTCCCGGAGCAGACGGCGTGTGGCTCGCAAAGTAATGAAAAGGACAAAGAAACCGGTAAAAATGTGCCAAAGCACGCATATAACTTAAGGAGAGGCGGGTAGGTGACTAGGAGTCCTGTAGGGAAGGGGAAGGTCTAGATTCTGCCTTTAAAAGAAAAGAAAACGCTCTCCTTAAGAATTTTCTGGGAAATGCACTTGCCGGGATAAGAACTATGGAACTTAAGGTAGAGATCCAGTCTGGACCCTACCTGTAGAATCTTTTAGTTGCTATATAATTCTCTATTGTTTGGAATACGGATAATTGTCATAATGCATCAGGGTGAGGTCTGCTCTACCGGATGGATTAGGACAGTATTCGGGGCATTGTAAAGACAGTTCTTGGCCAGCTAATGTGCTTGCAGGGAAGCGTGCCGGCAATCCAGGACAGGCAGGGAGACGCCTGACGCAGCGGACACCAGAGCGCTGATAAGGCACAGGGGTGACCAGCGTGTGTCGGCCACTACGGGACTGTCTATGCCTAAGTATTTCTGTAAATCATAGGACATAAGTAGTTTAAGAGCAAATAGGGAGTACAGTGACTGGTAATTTTATAGTTGATTGTATGTAGTTGGGGGTAGACGGGTTAGTATTATTAAGTGAAATAATTTTGGTAAGGAATAAGGGATTTTAGCAAGTAAACAAGGAGTTGCGATATCATTCATCAAGGTGTATCTCATAGAGACTAGCTTGGAATAGTCATGGAGCTACTCAGGAGAGAAGTGATTCTTTTAATATTAGCTATAGTGGTTGAGCGAGGCACACTTTTAAAATTACGCCGCTAGCAAGTGGAGTTGTCTTTGCAAAGGAAGCCAGTGTGGTAGCGACGAATTTTTCATTGGTCCATTGTAGCAGAATTTGATTTCCAGGAACTGCGCAATCATAGTGCGCAACTTGAGGGTATTTTCGAAGTTCTGGAAAAGGGCATTCAAAAATAAACCTTGTTATGATGACGAAATTACGCGTACTATGGCAGATAGTCTAAGAGTATTGTATCAAGCCCTGAATCAGGAATTTCAAGATTTGATTGACCTCCTTCCCAGGGGTGGTAACCGCGCTAAAACGTGCGTTATTCTCGCTCGGAGGAAAATTGCTGAAGCAAGCATTCGGGACTCTAACGGAGAGTGATTTGGCACATTTACCAGTCACGGCTAGATACACTAGAACAGTCAAATGATAATTTACAAATTAGTCTATCAACACAATTAATATTAACGACAAACCTGGAGTCCTCCATAACAAATAACACGAAGGCCATAAGGAAACTCGCTGATGTATTCATTGCAAAGACAACCGAACTTCAAGATACTATGAATCGTAATCTTAGAGAAATCGAAACACTTTTTGTTCAACAACTGTATAGCACACAAGTTTTGCAGCAGCTAGTTTTAGCCATAACCAATACGCGCACGGAATTAACCCGTTTGCGCATAGCTTTAATGCAAGCTACTGCGGGGAAGCTTAGTGATGTACTGATAAATCCTAAAACGTACCTACAGTATCTGCAATTGATTCAGAAACAGTTAGGAACAGAGTGGCATATGCTTTTCCCATGTACTTTGGAGAATGTCCATAGATACTATCAGATAGCAACCGTCAACATAGCGCTGATGGGGCAGAAGTTAAGAATACTTATTGATGTACCTATCGGATCAGTAGACGCCGTTCTAGACCGCTATGATATACATACATTCCCGGTCCTATGGGAGGAGACTAGCCACTATGTTCAATGGAAGATGCATGATGTACTCTTAATTAACAAGAATCAACAGTCTTACACTGTGCTTAATGTAGACGAGCTTGGCAGATGCAAAAATTCGATTATTACGATTTGTCCGTTGTTGACATTGCACGATCGCAGCAAAGCCTGTTGCGAGACATCTATGTTCTTTAATGAGGATTTCTCTGACCAGTGTCAACGGCAAATCATGGCACTACAGCATCCTTACTTGGCAACACTGCATAGTAATTGGATTTTTGCAATGCCGAAGCCTAGTAGTATAACAGTCACCTGCTGGGACGATCAGATGGAGCCACATGTTAATAAAATAGAGTTAAGAGGGGCGGGAGTCATAGAGAATGCTACCCAATGTCAATTTATTGGGGAAAACTTTATTATTCCCCCCATGCGTAGATCGTCGATGAGTCAGAGTCTCGATTTCCCGCAGTACCATCTTCCGAAATTCAATAGAAGCATCTACCATAGCCAAAAACTTGTCGAGTTAAATAAAACAGATCCATACATACTGAATCATGAAATCACTAAACATTTGAAGAACGCACAGGATTCTATTAAATACAACCATATACTAGCGGCTATGGAAACACAAATTCATACACAGAGCAAACACAAAACCACTGTAACAACTATTAGTTTAACTGGCATTTTGGGAGCAGCCACAATAATTGTCCTTATACTGTATCTATACAAACGCCACGCTAGACATGTAGCACAGCTTAACGCTGAGGCAGCGTTCCGACGGCGGCTCAGATTATTGTTGACTTATCTGGCCCGTCTCAGGTTCCTCAGCCGCCTACAGCCGCTACGCTCCACACACAATAACCTGTATACACTTGCTTTGTAGATAGTAATTCCTAGTATTCTTTGTGCTTATTATATAAGATTCCTAATATTTGTTTTGTGCCTCCAGGGTTGGACGCCTTGTACAGCGGAATGACTAAAATTATTATGATGTTTTGTTGCATTAAAATTGTAAGCGGGAAGACACAGTCCATTCTGAAACTTTAAAGTAGGAGCTAATATAGGCCTTATCACAGGCTGAATGGAGCGTTAGCGGAGTAACGCTGGTTTGATCGGCGGGAGTATGTCAGAGGCGTAATGAATTATAGTAACTGTTACTAAAGTACAGGAATTTGTTCGAGCGACAAAAGTCGCCAGCCAGCCGTTGACCTGATGACAGAGGCGATTTCGCCACGTACTGGGGCCGCGCGGGCATCGCCACTTCAGGAATGTGCAATTCGCTTGTTAGTGGGTGCGATGTCCGATAGGTTATTGCCGCCCCGCTAAGCAGGTCAACCGAGCCTTCATTTTAAGTAATATAGCAAGGAGCGGTCACTTGGAGACCGGAGCTGATCGTACGCGCCTCGGGCATCGACTTGCCGACCCAGCCAGCTATCCGCTCGTCGTCTAATCGCTAAGTGCTTTTCTGCAAACCCGTTAACGGAGTGGACTGTGGCTTTCCGGCGATTACTTGCCATGTATCGCAATCTTCTACGGCAATAAACTTGCAGTAGACCGTCTACCAATTCATTAATAATTTCAGTAGGCAAAGTATTCCCTCTCCTGTTTGCTCGCCTCAGGGCGTGGTGTCAGAGATAGCAATTATTCTAGCAAGCAGGCAGCAGACTATCGGCGGTCCAGTAACTGACGGCTGCCCCGATCTGCGAGAAGAGAAGTACTAGATACAGCCACAAGTAAGTTCACTCCCCCCATTGGCCACACCATCCTGACAAACCCGTGGCGCGGATCAACCCCCAAAAGGGTCCACCACAATGCCACCTAAACTTGTTCTGCTGCCAGATACCACCTAGGTTGTATTTCAACTACCAGCCTGCCAAGAGTCATCTTCGTTATGAAACATGTTTCCTAATTGTATTCCTAACAGATCGTTCTTCTCTCTCTGTGAATTTCGAAAAGGTCAACAGGAATAGAGGAAGGAACTGCGTTTTATTTTGGATCCAAGCGCAAGGACATAATTTTAGAATTCCACTGAATGCTAAAGCTCTTAGCAAAACAACAATATTAAGTGGTTTAAGCGTTTCAATGATAATCAGGAATCTCCTGAGTATTATAAAAATATGGGTCAATCATCATCACGCAAAACTTCAGAAACGATTGCGAACGTGCGTAAAGTAATCCGTGAAGTCAGACGGCAGATAATCCAGAATCATGAGACCAAATTCAGCGAAAGTTGGAGACCATCGTATTGAGGTGTACACTGGATTGCCAGCGAGATTTTCGTGTGATCCAAACATCCCACCCAACCTCTGAGCAGCCAAAACAAGGGTGGCTTGTTAGAAGCAGCATTAAATCAGTAATTTATATATATATATATATATATATATGGCAAAGTTGCTTCATAGGTCCAACAAACCTCAGGGCGGCAGTGACTTCAGTATTTCATAATTCAGCCAGTAGATACCCACCACCAGCAAACAAGTACAATCCATTCAACATACATGGTAAAAATGCACCACGCAATTAAGGAAAAACGAAATAAGTACACTTGCCGTTAATTTTTCTTTTTCCATAATGCCGTGTGTTGACTTGTAATGAACGTTATTTACCCCAGCGATTTCTATGATACTTATGGGACACGTAAAGCAAGTAATTTCAATCTATTTTAGCGGAACGATTAAATGGACCTATAGCGCAACTCGCCCGTATATTTCGTTTCATTTTGACTTCGGACATCTCTCTCGTCATACCAAAGTTGGATTCCTTAATTGGAATCTTGGACTAAACAATATAAAATAGAAATTTGGTAACTGTTAAATTTTTTGACAGGAAGAAGCTATGTTGGAGCAACGGACACAGTTATGGTATTTGAGAACTTGGAAAAAATGAATCAGTTGGTACTTTCAGCTGGAACAAGACATTAAAAATGTTAAGAAGGCAGGTGTAACATAAGCCGACATGGTAAGATGTTATAATCTGTGACAGAATCAGCTGGCCGTTACGAAAGTAGGGTGTCACGAGACAAGCATCAGTTAATAAGGGTATGAGGGAAAGACGTGGTATATTATCATTCATTCAGACAGGATCTAAGGAATGAACGGATGCAAATACAAGGAAAAAGTAATTGCTTTATACTGGAAGAGCGCTACATACAGCTGCTTGTATGGTTACTGTAGAGTATTTTAGGGCTCTCTTTGAGGAGTGTTGAGCGATTTTTTGTGTATTTATCGCATGGCGCATGTATCAGTAGAGTGAATGTTACACCCACATGGGTTTATTGGAATAACTGAACTCTGCAGATACCTCATCTAAGCTGTGCAAAATCGAGATAGTTGGGGAAGTGCATAAGTAGGAGTCAGTGGGCAAGATAGTCGCCTTTCTTCGCCTAGCAGTCAGAGGGAGCGAATGACCGTTCTCGATATTTTAAAAGGAGCGGACTGGGGTCCTTACTGGGAGTGAAATATCGTTTTGCTTGATAGCTGAATTCGTTCGACGGTTGATGGAGAAAGTGGAGTTTCCTTTTAATGTTGTTTTGTTTCGTAACGTCAATTCGGACATTTTGTGAGAGTCCTTTTCTACCTTAAGGCTTTATTATGGTAAAATATGATATTTTAGTTAATGTAATATTTTCGAGTGTGAGGTACAGGACAGACGAGGCTTCGCTGATGCAAATTCAGCGTAAGGTTGTTTGTTCCTCCACATAATGCTTACATGCTGACTGAAGGAGTCACCTTCAAGTGGATCGAACTGGAATCAATGACGTCAAACACGAGGTGGCGTGTGGCCACGGAACAGTTTATTCGCTCAGTTCATCAGGAGCAGTTTAGTTGACAAGATGGGTTAACTTGTAGCTAAGCCGTTTCTCGCCAGCCTAGTCTAGCCAGCAATACATTCCGCTAAGTCCAGTCTGCCATTCTATCAGTCAATATCAGTAGCCATCATTCATAGACGCGAGTCGGAAATAGCCTTGCAGTAGCGCCCTAACGATTGTAACATGTACAGTCAAGTGCTACAATAAACAGGTTGTTCATCAGTTAGCGTCGTGTCATTCATATAAAGGGTAGATTATCAGCTAGTCATTTCACAAGTGCTAGCCTTCCTATCCACGTTGCTGGACGTAAACCAGCTGGTGTCAGACCTGACGTAATTTAACATCAAGATGCAGACGAAGCCATCACTTGAAGCAAGAAGATAACGCAAGACGGATTTCAAGAGGGTTAACAAATCCCAAAGGTCAGTCAAATCCACCCCGGGGTCCTCCCAGTCGTCAAACGCCCACAAAGTATAGACCACTCGAAACCAGACACCAGACAACTGGTGTCAATGCGTGAAATACAATCGCGCTACCTGACAATTGGTGGTCAGAAGTTGGATATGAACCCAGGACCCCAGAGGAATAGCTAAGGGAAAGAGAGAGAGAGAGGGAGAATGGCGAGGAGTAGTTTTGCTGGCAGACAGGCGTAAGAGTGGGAAACGGTTGATAGCGATAATAATCAGTTACTATAAAAGTATATCACATCGGCGACGGAGAGCTTTAACCAGCACGGGCAACACGCGACACGAGGAGAACAGCTGGTGGCGGCACAGTTCGTCGACGCAGCGGGTGTCGAGTTCGCAGTGGACGGCGCGGGCGGCGGCAGCAGACAGTCGGCGCGGATTTCAACTTGACGCGGAGCGGACCTGTGGTGGCAACGAGTCCTCAGAAATAGCAGAAATACGGTGAGTTTTGAGCACACGCACGCGCTTGGCAATGTATAAACAATTTTTTTTTTTGCGAGAAAATTGCATCATTTTTAAAACATGTTTTCGCAGTAAATTGTATGATAATAATTACGCGCACGCTTCAAAATAATTAACGCACGCATTTATATTTGGTTTCTTTCTGGAGAAACTACGTTCACTCAGTATAGAAGTTTTAAAAGATTTCAAAGTGTACGATTCATGTCAAAAACATTGTGTCAAAAAGGCAAAATTACAGGTTTATCAGTGAATGAAATGGAATAATAAATGTAACATAATTAATTACAGCGATGGTATTGTCAAGGGGACAGTATCGATTCAAAATGGCAGCTGATAGCAGAAAAATAAATTGCCTGTTCAAAATTGTTTTCCGAATAAATTGTAACTTCAGAAAAATAATAGTAATAAATATCAGATAAGAAAAGCATGTAAATTTAATTATTAAAAGGTACAAGTAGTTGAATAGTTCGCGACTTTGGTCGGAAGTGCACGCCGAACAGAGCGGCTAACTTTATCAACTGTTTTCATAAATGATTCAAAAATTTTCGGTAAGATAAAATAACCTTATCGCTTTCGGAAGATTCTCACTTCATTTAAATGTAGTACAAAGTTAATAAAAATTATTTTGCCTGTAGTTTAAAATATTTAAGATGTAGTAAACAATAACTAATGCTTTTCAGAGATCCAAGTTAAAATAATCGTTATGTGTTCATTAGGAATTTATCCGTTATGACAGAAATCTAACTTCGCTTGGTTGTGTTATGTCGTTACGAGAAGATAAAATGTGCTTTACGTGGCATACGAATGAAAAATGGATAACATGTAATTTATTGTCTTGTTACAATTAAGTATAACATTAAAATATATTTTAAAGATCTGTTTTAAACAATAAAGAGCAAGTTTGGACCATAATATATAACGCAGAAATGCGCGAGTGTGAAGTGAAATGCTATTTCATTAAGGAAAGTAACATATCAATTATTAATGGCCAGTTAAAAATAAAATCTAGTTTTACTGTCACGTTGTTAACACTGTAAATGAAGTATTAAAATAAGCCCGATTAAATGCGTGTAAGCTGATGAATCAAAGTGAACTTATTAATGTACGAGCTGGGGTAAGTAACAGAACGAAAGATGAGAATAATTGTTGTGTATAAAATAAGATATGAAGTTTTAAAATAAGTGCTCAGGTATATATTGATAAAATACGTTCTGGAATAGTCCACTTGTTGATAGGTGCTTGTAAGTTAAGAAGCTGCAGCAATTGAATAAAATTAAATAAGGAAATGTGGTGCGCGGTGCGGAATGCGTGTCATTACGTAATGACGGACGCAATTTACGATGCATGTCGTGGAACACGGCGGATATATGCACGGGTTACTATTGACAACGTTGATATCGGGAAGGAATATGACAACCTATCGCAGCTGTAATAGCTCTCACTAGGTTAATTCTGGAAGGATATTGTATGGAGAAGTATGTATGTTTCTTCAATATGCATCATTCTGGAATCGTTATCAAGCGAACTTTAGTGTAGGAACGGCACGTCCAAAGATTGTCTTCTAATGTAGAAACGCTTGCGTAACCGTTCGGTCCAGAAACGCATCCAGGATGAGGGGGAGGCATCCTCTGAATCGCTATACGGATTGCAAAACGGGTCAATTTGCTACATTGAGTTCGGGAGATAATTCTAAATTAATGTGTAAAATCAAATTGCGGTAAATTAAATGGAAGGCTGGAATAATTTGACGGTAGGAAGATGACGGTATTTTTATCGGATCGTGGTCAAATAAAAACCTGTAGCCTTGATAAATAATAAATCTCCAGGAATAACGTTGGGTCAATGAGTATATGGTTTAATGGTTGGCGTCACAAACCAACTGGAAATAAAGCACCGGGGTTATAGCCGTGGCCAAGCTATAGTATTTTGGAAGCACCCATGTAACTGGTCAGAGGATCCAGGGTAAAAAGTTAAGCACCAGGTAGAAAGTAATGTAAAAAGTACTATAAGATGTACTGGTAATTGTAAGTGGATCAGCATGGAGTCACTGTAATGTGGAATACGTGAAATTGGAGCTGTAGGAGCACACAGCTGGTAAGAATAGTTTAATGAAGTGTTCTCAAGGAAAGCCCAGTAAAAAAAAAATAACGTCGTTTCGCCGAATAAAACCCATCTAAGTTAAACCCCATATAAAAAACCAAACATCTGTAACAATAGGGGATGAGAACAACATCTAAGTAACTGATTAAAAATGAAACAACGGTAACAATTTTAGCAACTGACTAAATAATGACTAAATAACTAAACAAAAAAAGAGAAAAAAATACCTAAAGCAGCTAATGTTGACACAAGTTTTATATAAGACCGATTTGATTCATTTTCAATGGATTTATGCGTAAGAAATTTATATAAAAATGTTACATTAAGCATTAAAGTGTAGTGTTAGTTACGGAATTGTTGATAAATCGCCAACCTTTCGTTTAGATGAAGTTGGTAAGCGGAGAGAACGCAATTTCTTGAAAAATATTTAAAGTCTAATTCAATAGGTAATTTTATCAGAAGTTTTATGGGAGTGTAACTTATGTCATTATGTGGCGAAAAAATTATACTTTTGTAGTTCAATAGGAAAAAATCTAAGAAGTGAAAATTGTGTACCAATAAAGTAATTTGAAAGAAAGAAAAAGTATTTGTAGAATTGGTATCAAAGAGGTAACTTTTACATTTAATTGCTTTAGCTTAGTAATGTTGAAGATTATCATGCTTTAGCATAGTGTAGATAAATAGCTAAGAATCGAACCATGTTTTACTACAAGAAATTAAGATTTAGAATAACGTATCGGGTAAACATAGGAAGAAAAGTGAAAAAGGATATCTTATATTTAGCAAGAAATATAGAGTATATGGGATAAAATTTAGTGTGTTCACTTTCTTTAGGGAAATTGTATCTTAGTATATGTATTTAGTCGAAACGCTATTAGGCGCAACCTAATTTTCAGAAATCATTGTCTAATAGTATTGCCTTCTACTGGAAGCATATTTAAGTGCACTCAATTTAAGTACAGGCATTTGCCAAACTGGAAAGAATATATATTGGATTTCATGAACTGATGATTCGTGATTCGCCTACACTTCATTATTAATTTGCATTATAAATACAAATCGGTATATCCAGAATGGAACCTAAACTTTAATAGTATATGATTCATTTAAGGGAATAATACGTCTATTTATTTTGTTAAAAAAAAAAGTGCCTTATGCCGTGCGAGTGACTTAAAATTCACTCAGTTCTATTCGAAAATTTTAGAATCATTACTGCTGGAGATGTTGAATTTGCAGATGAACCTACCAGTCGGACAGCCATGACCCGGTCAAGAAACGTGCCGGAAGTTCTGTCTACGCAGCCTCAGGTTACGCACCTCTGCAATCCAAAGGTCGCTTCGTGCAGTTTTACGAGTGAACAAACATTAAGTACAACCAGACTCTAATTATTTTTCTTATCAAATCAGTTGTTCAGCAAATTTATTGGTTATATCGTAAAAGTTTTAATCTGTGTTTCTATTTTAATATCAAGATATTAGTTAGAATACTTGGCTAGATTTAAGTTTTAGGATAACAATGAAACAAGATAGCACATATTATCCTATCACCATCAGAACTCAAAGGATAGAATATTTCATCAACACTAAAATCATATTCCAGAGATAAATCTATTGCAATATTGTTCAGTAGCACTTAATTTGATTTCAGCTAATTTTGGTTGCATTTCATGACGAATATAACTTGGTTTTACGTAACCTGAGATACCAACCATAATATTCCAATCATCTCTCAGTAGAGTGACGGTTACCATATTCAAGGAAATCTAATGAAAACTTTATTTTTTCAATGTAATGTAAACTTTACTTTGAACCATAATTACGGTATTTAAATATTTTGGATAGATTAGAGGTATAAATGTAACCATCAATCGCAAAGCTCATACTATTAAATGTTATCTTGGATCATATACCACACAAGGAAAAATAATTAGTAAACATAAAAGCATCTTCCATGCAAAACAATTATGTCAATGATCTAGTGTCTTTATAATTAATTTATTGAATTAATTTGGTGACTTTTAGTGTCTCAAAGTATCCGAAAGCTTAAGTTTCAGAATAGTTACAGTATTACTGATTTTGATAACATACCATGTTATTGTCTAATATTCATAAAAGTGGACTGATGACTAATTCTTAAATGATCGATAAGTGATCTATTCCTTAGTTTGTTCTTCTATATTTAATTGATTTGATTTTATACTTGACTGTAAGGTTAATTCCGACAAGCGAGGTAACTTCCCATTCATTATTTACTTTGGAGTTGTAGGGAATTGAAAGTACGTACTGAATCCAAACTTTGAAATATTATTTCCCAAAAATTGTAAGCTGCGTGACGCATCTTCCTGGAGAAGGGAAGAGTGTAAGAGTCCTTTTTTAACCTTAAGGCTTTATTAAGGAAAAGTACGATATTTAAGATAAAGTAATATTTTCAAGTGTTAGGCTCAGGACAGACGAGGCTTCGCTGATGCAAATTCAGCGTAAGGTTGTTTGTTCCTCCAAATAATGCTTACATGCTGACTGAAGGAGTCACCTTCAAGTGGATTGAACTGGAATCAATGACGTCAAACACGAGGTGGCGTGTGGCCACGGAACAGTTTATTCGCTCTCAGTTCATCAGGAGCAGTTTAGTTGACAAGATGGGTTAACTTGTAGCTAAGCCGTTTCTCGTCAGCCTAGTCTAGCCATAGCAATACATTCCGCTAAGTCCAGTCTGCCATTCTATCAGTCAATATCAGTAGCCATCATTCATAGACGCGAGTCGGAAATAGCCTTGCAGTAGCGCCCTAACGATTGTAATATGTACAGTCAAGTGCTACAATAAACAGGTTGTTCAGCAGTTAGCGTCGTGTCATTCATATAAAGTATAGATTATCAGCTAGTCATTTCACAAGTCCTATCCACGTTGCTGGACGTAAACCAGCTGGTGTCAGACCTGACGTAATTGAATCTTTTATTAGTAACATCAAGACGCAGACGAAGCCATCTCTTGAAGCAAGAAGATAACGCAAGACGGATTTCAAGAGGGTTAACAAATCCCAAAGGTCAGTCAAATCCACCCCGGGGTCCTCCCACTCCTCAACCGCCCACAAAGTATAGACCACTCGACACCAGACACCAGACAAATGGTGTCAAGGCGTGAAATACAATCGCGCTACCTGACAATCATAATGTTCCATCACTCACCAATAAGTTAACATAATTGGAAGTACTACTCCAGTATAGGCTAAATCTTGATGTAATATGTATCACGGAACACTGGTTAAGTGGTGATGAAATGAATTTGGTTTCATTACCAGGATACAAACTAGCCAGGTGTTTCAGCAGGAAAACTTCTAAACATGGAAGTACTGCTATTTTTGTCAAGCAACACATTAAATATCAAAATATCTTAAAATGCATTAAAATCTCTGTAGAGAAGAATTTTGAAGCTTGTGCAACTCTTTTGCTTCAAACCAACATAGTAGTTATAAATATCTATAGACCACCGGATGGAAAATTGCCAACTTTCCTTACACAATTGGAGTCATTATTAAATAATGTGACTGCACCCAATAAAATATTAGTGCTTTGTGGTGATTTCAATATTAACTTCCTCCAAGATAGTAATGAAAAATCAGATTTATTGAATAAGGTCAAATCCTTCAACTTAAAACCAAAAATAGACTCCCCAACCAGGATATCAAACTACCATAATACTCTTCTTGACCAGGTGTTTGTAACAGAGATAAGTTTCTTCTCAAAAGGGGAAGTAATAAGTATGGGCTACAGCGACCATAAAGTGCAACTCATATACTGAAGATAAAAAAAGTAAAAACACAAATTGTAAAAATATTGTTTATCGGAGAAATTTTTGTGAGGGTAACATACGCGTGTTTAACTCACTCCTATCAAATGAATACTGGAAAGATGTCTAGGATCAAATAGATGCAAATGACTAATGTATTTCACAGTACTTGACTACAGTACTTCATCCTGGCTTTTCCCAATAGAAGGAAATTTGTGGCAGAAAGAAATAGTAAAAACTGGGTTACCACAGGCATAAAAATATCGATAGAAAGAAACAGTTTCTTACAGAATTACTTTAAACAAAACCAAGTTAATCAAAATTTTTCAAACTACATTAAAAACTATAAGAAAATTTATAAAAGGTAATTCGACAAGCAAAAATTATGGCAAATGACTAATTATATAAAAAACTCTTCCAACAAACCAAAGCAATGTGGCATATTATTAGACAACAAACTGAACGTGCATAAACTGAACGAAAGAACAGCAAATTATGTACTGATAATTCAGTAATTAGTGACCCCAAAGTTATAGCTGAAGAATTCAATAAATATTTTACTTCTTTGGCTGAAAAATTAATTAAAACGAACTGCAGTAAGCAAACTAAAGATGTTCCCATTCTTTCCACAATATCTAGTGCCACATTGTATCTTACCGAAACAAACCCTGACGAAATTTTAAAAAAAATCATAATGACATTAAAAAATAGTTGTTCATGTGGACTAGATGAGGTCCCAGATTTCATATTGAAAACCTGTGCTAATTATGTAGCTGCCCCTCTGGCAAAAATCTTCAACATTTCTGTACAAACTGAAACTTGTCCAGAAGTACTCAAAACTGCAATAGTGACTCCACTGTTAAAAAGAGGCCAGGTTGGAATAGACCATGCTGAGGCGGGAATAGAACAAGTCAGGGTAGTCCTTGTCCCTCTCATACCCCCACAGGATGAAGAATATGTTTTCCTACGGATTTACCCCTCGTCGAAGTCGTGGTCATTAGGGAGCGGGAGAGGAGAGAATGAAAGGAATACGAAGGAATTCGGTCATGGCGTTCTGAAGAATTATCATGGCATTCACCTGGAATGATTGGGGGAAATCATGGTAAACCCAAATCTGGATGGCTGGACGCGCATTCAAACCCACGTCCTCCATAATGCGAGTCCAGGAATTATTAATTAAATTGTAACTTGTTGAATTCAGTAGTAAACAAATTAAACACTACGTCGGCTTAGTGCGTGTAGCTAAAATTGTCTCAACTTTATCAGAAACAGAAATATGCTCACATCTTAACTGACGACAGGAATTTTTTTGTGACTCTTTCAGCCGGTAACGATACCGTATCTTACTTGGAAACTATCAGACTTGTTAAGAACGGATTTCAATCTCCTTCACATATGTTGACGGGTACACAGCATAATGATATGTCTGTGGTTTAGTCGATTCTCAAAATGCCCCCTTGTTATTGAGAAATTCACATGCATAGAAACAAAAAATTCTAAATGTCGGGTATAGAGTATTATTTGCCCTTTTTTTATCAAATGGCGGCGTGGTCTATGCAGTAGTGTGTTGGTTTCATAAATTTCTGATCAAAGTTCAAATCCCCCCAGGTTCAAACATTTTTATTTATTTTCATCTTCAGAAAATATCGAGCTTGACATCTTTATTTTGTTAAAACTTCATTTACACGCTTTTATTGAATGAAAACAAATCGTATAACCTACAACTCAGCGTCATTTTTTTTCCCGAAATTCTTTTTTACGTAATGAATTCACGGGTCTAGCGACGGATTGTCTTTTCACAACACAAATCGATCGCACACCCTCGAAAACTTCATTGCAATCATACATCAGGAAAGTGTCCATTCCTACATTATTTTTTCACTTTTTGTTTATAAGTTGTTTCGGTGCGTTTTCAATTGAAATAGTTACGATCATGTTATTTATTTCATCTTCGTCGTTTCTTTACCTGCATAATATCAAGAGATATTTTAAACGAAATACGTAGCATTGGGAAGATAGTTTTTTCTTTGTTTCTTCTACACTCTATTTGTTCCAAGAACCGTTACTTGTAAATGGTTTAAAATGAAATAGTAGGTCTATCCGTGACGAAAAAATGGAGCTCAACAAAGAAATGGAAGAACAAGTATTAAAACTTATAAACAGTGCAAAATTCTTATGTCAGATTCCAGTTTACTAGTAGATTCGCCTGCTGACTTAATTTCATAGGGTATCGACGAGTCATATTAGGAAGCCATTGTTGATATATGGGCCGAAATTATGTTTGGTGTATCTGTTATAAGCAATCTGATTTGTTTTAAATTTTATTTCGCGCAGTAAAAGTGTGTAAATGAAGTTTTAACAAATAAATAAGTGAAGCTTGACAATTTTCAAAGATAAAAACATATAAAAATATTTGATTCTGCGGGGATTTGAACTTGGGTCTCAAAATAATGATGCCAACACGCTACAGCATAGACCACGCCGTCACTTCGTAAATTAGGGCAATAATTTACTAGATACCGGACATTTCGATTTTTTTTTAATATTTTTTTTTGTATGCATGCGAATATCTCAAAATGTAGGGTGCATTTTGAGAAACGGCTATACCACAGACATATATGCCGTGTACCCTTCAACATATATGAAGGAGATCGAAATCCGTTCTTAACAAGTCTGATGGTCTCCAAGGTAAATTCCCATGTAGAATAATTCAAAGGAAATAACATAAAACATGAAATGGGTGTGCACCAATACCGAATAACTGTTAGAACAAAATTATGTGTGAGTTGAGCTGTGTTATGACGCGCGACAAAATACTAAAACAGCTGACGAGTGAGGCTTAACGGTCAGCAGTTTAATAAATTACCTAATCGTATAAAACAGCTTTCAGATAATAAAGATGTATTCAAACAAAAACTTAGAGATTATCTTATTGGCAACTCCTTCTACTCCATTCAAGAATTTGACGAAAATAATTAATTGTACTCATTATGACGTTTGCAGAACTCAGTTGCAAAAATGTATGTTTATTATTATTTCTTGTATTTGTAAAATTTGTATATATATATATTTACTATGATATGACTCATATTATGTGTATATGTATCAACTATGACATGTTTCACATCCCAGAGGTACTTCCTCAGCAGGGATCCATGGAACAAGATTGATAAATAAATAAATAAATAACAAACAGAAGAGGGCTGCTACCACTAGCGCCAGACCAGAGGCGGCGGAGCTTTCAGCAACTACGCGCCGTGTTTTCAGTTTGCTTTTGAGTCCATATTCTGCCATCAGTCTAAGAAATTTAGTGTGTCAAAATATTAATAAAAAATGCGTTAAAATCTTTTTACTGATTACAAGTATTGCAACAAATATAATTCGGTAGACGTTATACCGGTACTGCAAACATCATATTTATTGCCTTAAACAGGTATGTGTTATTGATAGTAATGAAACAGTTTATGCATTTGTTGTTTCTAGTTGTGTGCCTAGTACTTTGCATCAGGTTGATATTTTGTTACTTTTAATAGAATGCGAGCTGAACTGGAATCATCTGTGAAGCCATGGGCGTCGGGAGGGGGGTGCAAGGGGGTGCACTTGCACCCCCTTCAATGAAAGAAAATACACAGTAAAAGATATACAAAAATTTTATTATTAAATTCACTGTTTGAATAATAACTTAAGGCGCCTAGGTTGCTGTCCAAATTTGTTAAAAACCTTGTCAATAAATTCAGCATCCTTAGTATATAAGTAATAAGTGTTATATATAATGTATAAAAAGCTACAGATGCACCTCCCTTAAAGTAATCCTGCCGGCGCCCATGTGTGAAGCTGTTTCTATTCCAGTCTTTAATGTCATCCATTTTTAAAATAACGACTCGCTGCTACATGCTGAGAAAACATTTTCCTTACTATGAATGATAATCTTTCTGTTTCGATTATTTTCAAACGCTCTGGCCTCGCATTCGGGAGGACGCGGGTTCGAATCCCCGTCCGGGCATCCAGATTTGAATTTTCCGTGGTTTCGCCAAACCACTCCAGGTGAATGCCGGGATGCTTCCTTCAAAAGGCCGTGGCCGAATTCCTCCTCGTTCCTTGTCCCCTTCCTTTCCCGCCTCTAAGGGAGCGTCCATAAACCACGTAGCTCTATTTTGGCCTCATGTGAACCCCCCCTCCACACGTAGCCTGACGTAGCTTTTTCATCCCCCTCCCTTTCTCCACGCAGCACGTAGCGTTTTCCCCTTTTGATTCCAGAAGACATTTTAATACTATTTTCTCTTGTCAGACTATCGTAAATTACATACACAGATGATTAAATGAAGGAAACAAATATCCACATGCTGTTGTGTGTCCTGTACCTCATTTTAACTGTGACAAATAATATGAAAGGAAAGCTACGTGGCCTGGCTCGCAACCCCCTCCCCCTCATGTAGCCCAACGTACTTTCGCATCCAACCCCTCTCCCCCCCCCCCTTAGACCGAGCAACGTACTTTATGGACGCTCTGTTTTGTGCTCAGTACATAAGAATTACTCACTGTGCGATAACCGAAACCCGCTTCAATTTTCTTGAAAGAAAATTAAATAAATGTCGTTCCTTACATACATGTCCTCGCTTGCTGACAGCCATGTAGTCGTTTTTTTTACGGCGCAATTTTAGTTAAACAAATTTTTTTAACAGCGTTTGTACTGTCATTTTTATAATATAAGCCATAAACCCAGTGGCGTAGCTAGGTCAACAAGGGCCCCGTTGCAAAAATTTATTTTGGGCCCTCAGGCCAGACGGGGGACCTTTTTTTGCTTTGTGTGCTGGTAGGGCCCCCCCCCTGAGCAGCGAGGGCCCTTAGTGAGGGGCTCCTGTGTTCTTAGGGGGCCCCTTAGACGACGGTAGAGCTAAAAAAAAGGTCGCCAGTTTGCCGTGAAGGCTCGTGGGCCCTCTAAACTGCGCTTGAGGGCCCCTAGATATGCGCTTAGGGGCCCCTTAAGGTATGCTTGTGGGCCCCCCGAGCATGAGGGCCCCGGTGCACTGCACCGCCTAGCCCCATAGTAGCTACGCCCCTGAATACAAGCCGCAAACCCGAAATAAATGTATCGGTAAGCTGTACCGTTAAAAGTTACCGTATGAGACGAATGTCATTCCCAAACAGCCTGTAATGTATTCCAACGCTAGGAAGAAAGGAAAAAATTAACAATTTAACGATGGATTTTACGTCGAGGTCATTAGAGGCGAGAAAGGACTGAGGGCAAGGAACGGGAAGGAATTCGGCCATGGCCTTCTGAAGCAACCATACTTACATTCGCGTGGAGTGATTTTTAGAAAACTTGGAAAACCCAAATCTGGATGTCCGGACGGAGACTCGAATCCGCGTCCTCAAGAATGCGATGCCAGAGCGTTAACCGTTACACCACCACTCTCGGTGCTTTTAATTTTGTAACAATTCAAGATCCATCCAGAAAAATACTCCACCATGGTACATCAGCCAAGAAAGGTATAAATAAGCTGGATTAGGTTGTATTGATGTGGCGGTAATATTTCTAGATAAAACCTTATCGTCTAGCGCAGTGCTAAGGGTGCGTCCATAAACTACGTGGATCGGTCTAGAGGGGGGGGAAGTAGCTGGTAGGCTACGCTGGGCTACGTGAGGGGGGGGGGGGGTCCGAGCCAGGCCACGTAGCTTTCCTTTCATATTATTTGTCACAGTTAAAATGAGGAACACAACACGCAACAGTATGTGGATATATATTTCAAGTCATGTAATTATCTCCGTATGTAATTTACGATAGTGTGACAAGAGAAAACAGTACAAAATGTCTTCTGGAATCAATAAAGGAAAAATATTCGTCCTGCGTAGGGGGGGAGGGGGGTTAGAATGAAACGCCACGTCGGACAACGTGGGGGGAGGGGGGTTCACAGGAGACGTTGTTTATGGACGCTCCTTAACCTGAACACTTCACGAATCGACTAACAGCCGGAATTCATTACTCCCGTTTTGTGTATTTTAATCGTCACGGCAAAATGTTAATAAGAAGTCTGCAAAGAACATTCGAACAGCTACCAGAATAGTCTGACGTCATAAAATATGCCAGGTCTGAAATAAAAATCCTCGGGGTAAGACTGTAATCCATAAATGAAAATTTTCACATGTGTTTCCGTAAGAAATGTGTGCCAGTAGAAGGACTTTATATTATTTTCAATGAGAAAATTATTTTTTTAAGTGCTTGTCACCGAAAAATAAGTGAAAGTTCTGCAGAAAAATGAATTCGTATTGCGGAAACTTTGTGTATAAATAATTATTTAATTCAACAAATACCACACAGTAATGAAGAGAAATGGATGTAGGAAAGAAAATGTGTGGGTGGGTATCGAACCCCTGACCTGTTGGCCCCTGCTGCTGTATACTCTGCATATGAAGTATTACCATCTACGGTATAAAATGAACGGCATTATGATGACGTGTTACTATAATATGCATCCAGCTAGTTCGAAACCCATATTCTAACTGGAAGTGTCTCGAGGTTAGAAATAAAGTTTCGCTTCATTACTGAGTAATAACGATGCTCCAAACGAAACTGCAGCTGCTAACACAGACACAATATCCCTGTTGTGTTTGTATTGGTGAGCTCAGCTGTTTGTCGAGAATGCTGACCACCAGTTGCTCTCCTAATAAACAAATATTCAGTCTTTTATCTTTTACTGTATGTTGATTATGTTTCTAGGCACTATCATGGATAGAACACATTATTTATTGCCGTTACTAACATTCTTCTAAGCCTTCTTCAGTATGGGACAGGCCCAATATTGACATCGCTTTCGTTACATTCTTCATCTCGCTAGACATGCATTTTCTTTGAAGTATAATTCACTGTCCATTCTATAAAAAAGAGCATCCGGTTCACTTGGCCTTAACGCTTCGTATCTACCACACAAAATGGCGCCAAACCACACAACACCCACCATGCACCTCTCGAGTTTAAGACACCGAGCGTGGTGGTGTAACGGTTAGCGTTCTCGCCTCGCATTCGGGAGGACGGCGGTTCGAATCACCGTCCGGGCGTCCAAATATAGGTTTTCCATGGTTTCCCCAAATCACTCCAGGTGAATGCCGGGATGCTTCCTTCAAAAGGCCATGGCAGAATTCCTTCTCATTCCTTGCCCCCCATCCTTTCCCGTCTGTAAAGACCTCGCTGTTATGAGACGTTAAGCAGTTAAAAAAAAAAAAAGAGTTTAAGACGGATGATAGAGCTGTAAAATCTGCTTCATTTTCAAGTAACGATATCCCGCGAGGCTCGTGCTTAACCGTTTGTCTACTTTGGAGAATAGGTTACATTGATATGCGCAGATTGCAGTCTACGCTGGCATACTCGGGTGAGATTTCATTAGCAACAGTTGGCAACACGGCCTCCCATGGCGTATTTCCGTGTCGCCTCGCCCAGGACTAAGTTCAGACCCGTAAAAACCAATTCCATATTGGATTACTTTGCAATTTACTTTTCCTATCGGCATTACAGTTGATCACGTGACTAAAATCCTAAATACATCACTAACACAAAGAGTGTCCAGGAATGAAAGGATAATCCTGAAACCGCACATCATATCCTACTATATTACAAGATTTCATTTTACTAAAAGTCTCACCATTTTCGAAATATTGATTTTGTAAAATATTTTTTCGAAACATGCTACTTTCTCTGTTTATTCCATGCCAATTCTACAAATTAAGACTTCTCGAACCCTGTTTTTTTTTTATTTTACTTAAAGTACTTGAGTCATCTAGTTCTTTTTCTCCTTAAAAAACATAAAAATCTTAAATGTTGTAATTATTTTATACTTGTTTTAAAGTGATTGTTTTACGGTAGTTCAATCTGCTAAAGACACCATTGTACATAATAAACTTATAGTAGAAAGTTTATGATAATAATTTTTAAAAAAATGTTGTTGCCATGGTGTGCATACAAATTATTGACAGAATAAATGCAAGTAATCTATATATTAATACGCTAAGCGAAAACTTTGGAAACATTTTTCAGAATATTGCGCACACGGAGAAGTGTGAGATTTGGCATAGTTAAAGTTTATATGGGGAAGAAGTGCATAAAGCCAAAATGTACATATAATAGGTGTTAAAAAATACATTAAATTAATTAAAATAAATCATTCGTTGTATACATTCAATTGTTTTTAAAATGCAACGACACTTAGCGATGCCTGTGATCTTTGGTCAAAAGTAAAAA
>JARYHS010015048.1:0-11254 GCA_031002005.1 Vandiemenella viatica
AGTTAGCCTGTAAGTCACATAATACTTGCCTGTAATTACAGTAGATAACTAAATATTACAATGATATAAATAGCACACTTGAATTACAATCAAAAAGTAAAAACTATCAGTGAGACCTTTGCAGAGGTTTTTTTTAAAGATTATAATCAAAAAGTAAAAAACATCAATGAGACCTTTGCTGAGGGTTTTGACCTATCATACTGTAGACCGCTGCTGCTGGCGTGCAAATTCAATGTACTGGCAGGCCATTTCGTCGACCGTGGACAGCCTTGGCCTAGATGATTGAGGGAAACCGCCTAAAAATCCACAGACAGTAGGGCCAGTACTCCGCGATCCAGAGTGTTATCACCTTAACACAGTGAGTCACATTGGCAGGATTCTAATTAAATTATTTATTATCATTTTTATTTAATTATTATCTTTAATTTGACCTCAATTTATTATAAACAGAAAGTTTTTTTCAGGAAAATAACCGTAGCCGTATCTGACACTGGTCGAGATATTTTTTAATGAGACAGCTTCGGCACAAAATCGCATCACTGCGAAATATCCCGACGTTGGAGCGTGGAAAAGCTGTTGGTGTTATGCAATAATGGATATGCGAGGTACTAAAAATGTTTTATGCAACTAAACTCGAATACAATCGCAATGCAGTGTTCCATAGTTGTGAATCATCTCTGAGGTGACACAATGCTTGTAGTCAGAGAAGTTACGCTACGTACCCAGAGATGATTTGGTACGTTCTATCGTGTTTGAAAAGACATCTTTATTTGCCGGCGATGCCGTATTCTGTTTATGCCGAACAATACAGTCTCCCTCGCGCCTGATGAGAAGACTCTGAGAGGCTATCATCATATCCCGATAATAATTTCCATATAGATTGCTTGGAGACTGCGTTATATCTGCCGGCCATTGTTAACCGATGTGGGTGTGTATGGCGACTCTCTCTTTCTGCAATAAGCTCACTCGAGCCATCGCAAGCACAGCTGCAGAAAACATAAAAGCGACCACAGATCGTAATTGGCCTGGAACAAGGACGCCTGTGACATTATTCAACGCGTAGAAAGTCCTCTCGTTTTGTCTTTTAATCGGTGTGTGGCAAGAGGGAAAGTGTCCGGAAGATGTATATTCACGGGGACTTGACCAAAAGAGGCTGCCCCTCCGTTTCTCTTCCCATAATTGAGTAAGAGCTGTTCACACGCCCTTGCTTGCACTACTTTCCAGACTTTCGGAACACATACGACGCTAGCAATGCCCCTCCAGCGGCATTTCACATGTGCACATGGGCGTATCCAGTATCCACCGAGGGGCAAGGGGGGGGGGGGGAGGCTGCTGCTAAAGTGGACGAAAAATTAAGTTGCCTTCAGCAGGCTTCGACGAGTGAAGAACTGGTTCAGGAGCACTTTGGGAGAGGAAAGATTGACTAGATTATGCCTGATGAGTGTGCATCGAAATTTCGTGAAAGAACACCGTGAGATATTGACAAACAAAGTTACTGAAAATTTTTATTAGAATCCGAGACGATTAATGTTTACATAAAAAACTATAAATGAGTTACGATCTTAATTAACTACATAGTAGGTCCTTAGATTAAGTGTTTATATCACTATGTTCATCAACAAAAAAATATAAATGAATGCAATTTTTGTCGGCGTTGTTTATTTATAAACGTTTCTCGGGAAACATACCGAGCAATATTATTATTGATGCACAATATTTCGGCGACAATATGCTCCGTCGCCATCTTCAGGTGCAGTTGTAAGACTTGAAGTCTGCCTTGAGCGTGTTGTTTGAAAACTGGCATGGCAACGACAGACGTTGTTATATTGCCTAGCATCTCTGATTTTTGTGTTCCGCGGACGTCTGAGATGCTGCTAGACAACATAATAACGTCTGTCGTTGCCATGCCAGTTTTCAAACAACACGCTCAAGGCAGACTTCAAGGCTTACAACTGCACCTGAAGATGGCGACGGAGTATTTGTCGCCGAAATATTGTGCATCAATAATAATATTACTCGGTTTGTTTCGGAGAAACGTTCATAAATAAAAATAATAGTTTCTTCAATAGGTTTTAGTTTTATTTTGAAAGAAATCGTCATGTTTCAATCCCCGACCGCACTTCCTCGAAACCGATATGAGTTGCCCCCCCCCCCTCCTAATTCAAATCTTGCCCCCCTCTAGTTCTGATCCTTGACACGCCCTTGCATGAGCAGTTTGCTGTACCCAGATCGCAGGTTAATATCCTACTAGCATACGCACTGAATTTCTCTAGTACCACATTCATCAACGGGAAGGAATTCGACCATGAAGTTCTGAAAGAAACATCCCGGCTTTCGCCTGCAGTGATTTCTGGAAATCACGAGAAAGGGAATCTGGTAAGCCGGAACGGGAATCGAACAAGTGTCCTTCTGAAAGCAGAGCCTGAGCATTGTTGATTCATCAGGTTTGGTAAATCGTTCACTGTGTGCGGAGTTAATAATGTGCACTGAACGGTAGTTCGGTTCGGTTCGAATACGTTAAACAGTGAGAGGGGGGGGGGGGGGTCAAACCGTGGTTCTTGTCCCAGGCGACAGTTTCAGGGGGGACGAAAATCGAGTTTAGGGAGTGTCCATGAACGACGTAGCTCCATTTTGGACAAGCGTGAAATCCCTTCCCCCCCCCCCTCCCCTCTACGTAACCCGACGAGGCTTTTGCCTCTACCTCCTCCCATCTCTTCCCCGCGTAGCACATAGCTTTTATCCCTATTGATTCCAGAAGATATTTTGTACTGTTTTCTCTCGACAGACTATCGTAAATTACATTCGGAAATAGTTAAATGACGAAAATAAATATTCATATCCTGTAGTGTGTTCTGAACCTTATTTTAACTGAGACAAATAATATGAATGGAAGCTATGTGGCTTGGCTCGGACCGTCCCCTCTCCCCCACGTAACTTAGCATAGCTTTCTACCCAATCCTCCCACCCCCATTTTGGCGACGGCAAATTAAACTAGTTCGAAGGGGGTGCAATCTATCAGCTTTTGGCTCGGCTCGGAAAATTCCTAGATCCGCCATTGAAGTTAAGATCTTTATCACTGCAGGGAATTGTTTACGAGTTTATATGCGCAATTGCTTTGGCAGTGCAAAGAAAAGAATTTCTTACTTGTAAATTTGAAATATTATGTTATGTACTTCAGTGAGAACGTCATGAGGGCAAAGCAACAAAATAGTGAAGTCCGTGCTTTTCATCTTCGAAACAACCAAGCAAGCAGAAAACTACAAGCCAAGAAGCAAAAAAAAATTGAGAACATTGCTTCAAATCTAGATATCTTGGTGTTATCCAACATAGTTCTCTCACTTACTGGAGCATTGTGTTAGTAGTTAATATAAGCTGTCAGCCCGCAAGAACATTATTCGGAAGGTCGATGGCAGTAACTGACTAGCTTTTACCATAGCACCTTATCTCTTCGCAGCGAAATATGCTTAGCCAGTTTGGTATAGGACCGTCCATGCAAAACAGGTGCAGATAACCAATAAATAAATGAAACGATAAAATAACGCAAATGCAAATGTTTTTATATGGTTTAATACCGTACGCGTTTCCTCTCATCGAGGCAACGTCAGCGACGAATCTATTTTGAAATGTAACATTGAGTTTATAAACTTATTATATGATGTTTAACATAATTCTAAATTGAAACATTTTCTGATTATTTACAACTTACTATTTACATTAGTGGTTTCCAGGTTCGTAACCGCCAAGACAAATGGTCTTAGCGGTAAGATGCTTTGGATAAGAAGCAGAGATGGTGGTTACGAACCTGGAAACCACTAATGTAAATAGCAAGTTGTAAATAATCAGTAAATGTTTCAGTTTAGAATTATGTTAAACATCACATAATAAGTTTGTAAAGTCTGTAAAATTTCAAAATAGATTCGTCGCTGATGATGCCTCGATGAGAGGTGAAACGCGTGTGGCATTAAACCATACAAAAACAGTTGCATTTGCGCTACTTTATCCTTTAATTTACTGAGCAACTACGGAAAAATGGCCTAAAACAACCATAAATAAAACAATGAGGCAAATTTTTGCGTATGCGAAAAAAAAACCTGTCCAGCTTCCGGCACTTCGATTCTCACTAGCTTAAGACAAAAAATGAGGATAGGTAGAATTCGGAGCTAGTAGAGCAAGCTATACCGGAAATACGTCTTTCTACTGTACAGCCGAGTATTACCAGTGAAACAACACGTTTTTTATAACTTAAAATTTTATATAGGTACACCAGAAAAATACTGCTAAGTTCTGCTGAAACGCGTGTCTCAGATGATGTGTACAGAACTAAAAAAAAAGCCCACGTCGACTGACATCGTATTCCTCTGGACAGTCCACGACTTCCGTGCCGTAACTCCTTTTCCCGCACCACAGGGTCTCGTCGAGTTTGTGTCCCTTTTATGGTTTTCTTCCTCAATCGGTAAAGCCGACGGTTCTCATTTCCAAGAGGATTATCAAAAAAAAAAAAAAAACTATCTGCGTTCTGCTGGTTCTGCTTCCACTTCCAAAATGTTACAATTTTCCGAAATTTACTTTTATTCATCGCGAAATGGTATTAAATTATCCGCCGTAGTGTGTTTCATACGAATTTATTTTATTTTGTTTCGGTTTACGCAACAAACAACCGGAGTTGAGTCTCAAATGTATGCTCATCTTGCACTGAATCACCGTTTCGTTACTCGACCAATTGAGTCCTTTCCCCAAGTTGTACGAGGGACGGGAGAGACGGCGGTTAATATAATTAACCCTTTCAAGCTTTCTCTGTGGAATGCTTTCCATCGCACTGTCTTACGTTGAGTAGTGTTTAAGTACTAGCCATTTCAAATTGTACAGTTTTCATGTAGCTCGTAATTTTGGGATGTCACCCGGTACTGAACTTGGAAGACATATTCACTTCAAAAATATGTGTAGGAAGACCATGAAGGATACGGCCACCTCAGAATTATTCACATTTGACACCGAATTCTGCGCTGTCAGGCTTTTATTTGATATATCGTACGATGTAAATGGCACCTGCAATGTTATGCGGAATCTAAACTACAGGTCGTTGCTTGTGCGCGCATAACATTTGCTTATACTGGTGAGATTTCGTGGAATCTAATCGCATACTCCCCCTTCTAAAATATTTTGATGGAGAAAACCCCCCCCCCCCCCCTGCTAATCGACCTCGTATCTTTTTCAGACTTTTTTTTTTATATCTCATTCTTCCAAGGGCGGTTATACTCCCCTCCCCCTCATCACTAAGGTCGATTTTCTCGTCATTTTTTACCATACACCCCCCTTGGGTCGACTTTCGCATCATTTGTAGACTTTTTTTAGCTCTACCATCCTTCAATATTTTCAAAACTTCACGTGAGAATTCCGTTGACCCCTCTCCCCCTTGATGAGGTTTCATGAGGGTTCGCCGGACCCCCCCCTCTACCCTATTTCACCTCACGTAATTAATGGACCCCCCTAAGTCATTTTAAACGAAACAAGATAATATAAAAAAGGAGTTAACATTATAAATTAAACCATTTTGTGCAGTTGCTTAAATTATTTTTGTTCATTACTTTGTTAAACAATTATGTAAACAACAAATGTATTTGTAATATTAAACTGGTAATACGTCAGTTGTGATGAGACGACCGCGTGCCGGGATTCGCGAAAGTGGAGTTCCGCAGGTGTCGTGACAATCGCGCACAGTTTAAAGGTCGGGCCACACTCTCCCCTCTCCCGTGTACTTTATTATTTACGGATCGCAGTATTGAAAAATCATCATCACACTAAAGCCTTGCCTGAGGTGAACGTCAATTTTAAGGCCTGTAATAATTACATAAAACGGAGCCCGGGACTTGGACCGAGGGCCTTCAGTACCCAAATCGTGCGCCGTAACACTGTCAGTCACCAGACCGAATATACAGGAAATGGAAAATAAACATTCAAACACAATAAAACAAACGTACTCTTTTTCTCTACAATTTATTTTTGCTATCATGAAACACAATGTAATCTTAGATTTGTCTGCTTACGGGGTGCATTTCAAGAAAATCTGATGAACCTGGAAGTTAGGTTGAAGAGAAGAAAGAAACTTTTGTAAGTCAATCAGTAACATCAAAATAAAATTTTGTCGTAAAGGACTAGAAATTTCCGCAATCTACCTTATGATATACTCCTCTGACGGTACAAGTTTCTCTTGACAGATGACTGAGCTGGCATTTTAGTTACAAAATTATTAGCTTTTATTATGGAGATCTCCTAGTTCCTCAGAGCAAATTTTTGGAATTGAACTATCTTCCGCTCGAGCTCTCTTCTTTGCCTCATGAAGTTTCTGATGTACTTCAACGCGTGCGTCGTCATGGGGTCCACATATATGCTCTGTAACATTCAGTATAGCAGCATCCTTACTCTTCAAAATTCCACGACATTGTTTTGATATTTCTTTGAGACAGCACCAGGTGATCGTTCCATCTTCTTTCTTTCTAAACTCTCGATAGCTGTACCTGTCATAATGCGGACACGGCTCTCCATGTGTAGTTGAAGTAACTTCCATGATTAAAACTGTGATACTCAAGGCAGCAGTGAATGCGAACAGTGGTGTGGGGTCCGATTAGGAGGGTTGAGATTGGAAGTCCCAGAATCCAGCATGGTGTTTAGCGGTGACTAATTGGTAGCTAACAGCAGGTAGCAAGAGACGACCCGGTTGTGCGCGATTGTCACTGTGCGTGATTGTCGCTGTGCGCGATTGTCACATATTCGTTCCGCATCCCCTCCCATGATCTGGGGCGCAAGGGGAGGAGTCAGGTTTGCTCATGAGTTCGCTTGGCAGCAGGTTGACTGTGCCTGAGGCACGTTTACAAGAAAAATCATCTGCTTATCGGGAATCGAACCTGGTCTCGGAGGATGAGCAATAACGCCCGGTCCTAGCCTTAGGATGCAAATCCCCGTCCGGTCTTCCAGATTTCGATTTTACATGATTTCCCGAAATTGGCGAATGCCGGAATGGTTCCTTCAAAAAGCCATGGCCGAATTCCTTCCAGTTCCTTATTCTGAATCGTCGAATTTTCTCCCACTTTTAGTGATTTCGCTGTTGATGAGGCGTAAAACCCATAGCAAATACATATATATTTAGGGAAACGGTTTTATTTATTCTATTTAGATCTAATAGAGTACATAAAACATGCGAAATAAATAAATAAAACCATGCTTCAGTGGAAGTGGCAAAACGTATTCGGAAAGTAGAGCAAACAAAAATCAGTTGATATCTGTATAGCGGTTCAAGTATGTTGCACGAAAATTGATCCCACTTTGATTATACCCATTTTAAATACAGCCAAATAACTGCACTGGAAGAATGATTACAGTACATGGAGCATATAATTACAGACGTAGGTTGTAATGGGTTTGTGGAGATGAAGTGATTAGTTGAGGTACGAACCAGTTGAGAAACAAAAAAGGTCATAAAGGAAGTAGGAATGAATTCTAAAAATAATTTCATTCCGATGCCAACAAATATTCAATTCGTACAACCAGGAAACGTTGTGGGAGGAACTAAAGTGATATAAACATCTATTGCTTTACACAAAATACGGTACGTACTAAAAGCTACAGAACATGTTATTAAGCTATAACGTTTGTAAAAGGGGTTATAATAATTTGCTCTCAGTACTATCATTATAGCAACCGCTGTAAAGCGTTGCTTCGATAAACCTACCATATAGGAACATCTAAAGCGAAGTGGAAAATAAACGCGGTGATTGTCTAAGCGGGAACAACTGTGAACGTAGCCAAAGATAGCGACTCCCTCTGTGAGTGCTTTACATAATAACTTGTCGCAACTAGTGTAAGGAAAGTATTTCGCTCACTCGCTCCCCGCATCTACTACGAGGACTTGTAAGGACGGCTCTAAATAACAGTGATAGCATCGAGCCATTAGGTAACACTACAGTTTTGGCTAAGTAGAAGTAAAGTGTAAGTTTATGAGCCGAGCGCGTGGGTAGTGGAAGGTTGAAACGGTCTCCGGTGCGAGAAAAATAATGCGTTCCACACAAAGTACTGTAGTACTGTGCGGTTGTGTGTCGTAAATTGTCTCACGAATTGAATAGGAACCCGTACGACTGTATCAATAACAGATACCTTTAGTAACCATCAACGAAAACACAATTCAGAATTTACTTCTTGGTTTGTAGCAAAGTTCATTTTACACCACGTTTATGACGGTTAGGAGCAATAAAATGGTTCTCCGATTATCTGTTGCAATTGAGTTTTAACGTAATGAATTATCTGTAGAATAATTGTACAAATACTAGCTTCTAAGCTCGTTAAAAATGAAATCTTTAGTAATTCATATCTACGCTGTTAGTTAACTAAATGAAATTTGTGACTAAATAACGATCTAAACATTGGTTTTGTAATGATTCTTAGCTTATTAGTACAGTGACACTTACGAAGAGAGAATATAACGAATAAATAGAATATAATCGCTACTAAGCCCGTCAAAAAGACTGGTTAAACGCAGTTTACTGCAAATTAATTTCTTTACTATTATTAAATTGTTTTCGTAGCGACATAATGTTATTACACTCTCCTGTTCACAATTAACTTGTAGATTTCAACGGTATACATACTTTCCTTTGTGGCTGGTTTCAAATAAATTAAAAGGAAAAAATGTGGATGACAGCAAAAACATAGGCAAATTAAATCCTAGCTTTCTGTAATAGCCACATCTATGGACAAAGAATATAAGTAAAACGTCTACATCAAACGAAAATAAATAAACAAAGCAATTAATATGTGGATTTAAACGAAAATTATATTTTTCTTATGGTTGGTTTGCAATTTAAAACATATTGAACGATTATCGGAACATATACAAACTAAATTCTCAGCTTGCTGTAATAACCACGTCTATGGATAGAGAACAAAAATATCTCTGGTCGTTATTAGTACGCCAAAAAACGCCGGTTGCGTGAGGTTGCAGTGTACAGACGTGACACGATGTCTAAGCTGACCTTTTGTTAGCAGAGGTTTTGGGCACTTTCCCCTACTGATGATAAAATTAAATATTAGGAAATAATACTACGCAAAGGTCTATGTAAACATATAACGATAGTTTAACATTACTTGACTTCTTTTTTGGGTTAAAATGTAAAAAAACGTAACATTGTACGACCTGGAAGTGATTTAGATGAGACAAGGGCATTATCGGAGGGAGGAAATTACATGCTACGTGCATTTACGAATTTTACGGTCCATTACAAAACATGTTAAGAACAAATATATTTGACTTATAAGCAAATATAGGGATCTGTTTTACAGAACGATAAATACTATTAACTTGTCTTATGGCAGGAAATTCTATGAGTAACTAGTAAATTTAAGATTGAAGAACCAGAAAAATTGAACAGCCAAAGTTTTAAATTATGTATTTTATGTTAGTTTAATGTGTGATAATTTCGAATAACAAACGCTTTTGTATTTGTCACCTGGAATAAGATACATCTCTTCAAAACTTTATTCCAAAAACTTAATTCAGAAAAACTTTAGACCGATTACATTTTCTTTTTTATAGGAATAGATTTTTTACTTGCTTATATTCTGCGCAACACTCTATTTGTTCCATTAAATCTTTCATTGCGTTTGTATTTCTGTAATTTCGGTACTATATAAATATAAAAACATTACTGATTAAATGATCAAGTGATGGAAATATTAGTCTGGGTTTTATTAGAAAAGACAGAAAACGACAGAACTGCTACAAATCTCACAGACATCTTGTAAAATACATCTATGGCAGCGTGGCGGCCATGTTTCTCGGAGAAAAGAAGAAAAATGAACGCACACGATGTTTGAGTGGTGTCAAAAAGATCATCGGTGACCAAGATGAAGACCACTGGATTGACAGTACAAAGACACATGCAGGGTCATTGGAGTTATACCCTGTTCACCCAAAACTGATGGCTCAAGGTCATTTTCCTCCAGACCCGCTACTCATCTCACTACCCCGTCCATTTCACCTCACCATGCTGACTGCTGTACCCAGGTATAAGAATAACAACTTACCCCTTCGCATGTAGGGGCAGCGGAGAGGCGATAGAGCAGTGTGACCTTGAGCCGCCTCTGGAAACTAGCCGGGCTATAGTTCGAAGAAAATCTCTTAAGAAAGTCCTGCCAGGAGAAGACTTACGAAGTTCTATCTGGACTCATGACTCTAAGAGGTCACATAATACCATGATTGTATTAATTAATGACGATGATAAAACAGTAGACATGTCCTCATACTTCACGATCAATCGCTCAAATTTAATACTATTTTGATGCACACCCAGTTCGCTGCTTTGTGAGATCGAGAAAAAATGTTAGGTCAGTTGACTCTCATCTCATAGTCTGTGAGAAGCTAGATAAGATCGACACTCAAGCCGCCTTCCATAATCCGGAAACTTACCATGACTTCCATCTTCTACGTTACCTTGCGTTGTGGTTATCGATCACTCCAATCCCATCAGATTCCTTGAAAACCGAGCGAAGCGGAGATAAAGATCGTGCGAAAACTACTGCGATGTACCTTGCAGATTATTCAATATTCTGCGACCTGATGTGCTGAGATTGGAAACAGTGATATAACGAGAACAGAATATTGTGTTGCAGGCGAGATAGTCAAGAGTTCTAAGGTATCCTTTGATCTTTAACGGCTATGGAGATACTCAACGAGAAAGAACTGAGGGGCATGCTATGTCAAAATGCGGAACGACCTGCTTTCATAACTGTTAAACGTTTTATTTCGTGTCCAGAGCGGATGATCTGAAAGAAAAGCAAAAGAAATTTTATTCAAAGTTATTGCTCAAAATTCTGATTTGAAATATATAAAAATTTATTTCTCCGACTTGCCTAGGAAGCGACATTCGTCGAAAGATATCATTACAGAATGTATACAAATATTTACTGATCCTTCGTGTTGGAAGGTAAGGCGTCAGGAGAGTAGCCTACATTATCTTTTAGTATGTATAACTCGTCTATGTTCTTGACTAGTGGTTCGTTTTATAGGAAAACAATAACAATAAAAATTTGTTTTATTATTTTACCAAGCAATTCATTTTCGTGTGTGGCAGAATATACGATAAATTATGGTGAATGGCGTGCCAAATATAGAAATAGGATCCTGCGGTGGGACGTGTCAAATAGAGAGTAAACTACGATAAACCATGTATAACATTTGATAAGGATGATAGAAGATGGAATTCAC
>JARYHS010015050.1:0-23963 GCA_031002005.1 Vandiemenella viatica
TAAACCAAAACTTCCTACAGTCTTCTCCTCTATCCTTCTCCCACTACCGCATTCCAATCACCCATGATTATTAGATTTTCCTCCCCCTTCACATATTGGATTAATTCTTCAGTTTCAGCATATATTTTCTTTATTTCTTTATCATCTTCCTGTGACATTGGCATGTACACTTGTACTAATGTGGTTGGGATAGGCTAACCTTATCAAAATCAACCTGTTACAAAATTGTTCACAATAACTCACCCATTTCCTTACTCTCTCATTCAATGCAAGTCCTACACCAGTGAATCCATTGACAGCTTGTGTGCTAATTACCCTGTATTCCCCTTACCAGAAATCCTGTGCATCCTTCCATTTAATCTCACTAATCCCAACAACATTTAGTCTAAGTTGTTCCATCTCCCTTTTTAAGTTTTATAATGTACCTGCCCCATTCAGAATTCTAACATACCACGCTCCGATTTGTAGAATGTTGCTATCCATTCTGATGACTCCTCCTTGTATAGTCCCCACCCGGAGATCCGATTGGAGAACTATTTTACCTCCGGAATATTTTACCAAGGAAGAAGCCATCATTCTATATGTAATTTGAGAGGATTACATAGCTTCGGGGTACCCTTAGGTCTTTTATACAGTGGTTTCCTATCGCCTTCTGCATCCCCATGCCTTTGATCAATTCTGATTCATCCACCTTTAGGGGCCGTTTCCAACCCAAAGGGCAGGAGGGTGCCCTGAACCACTCCCCACTCTTCTGCCTTCCTTTCAGAGGCTATTGGCAAACAGTGGGTGACTCCTTTTACCAGGAATCTTTCAGTCGTGAGATACTCATCCTAGAAACGGGGTGCAGCACGTGAAGGATAGGTTGACATTTGGCTGGAAGAGACTAATATAGTCTCTCCCAAACCCTTAAACCCCCTCCCCCCCCTCCCACCTTATTTCATTTCTAATCTTTCAAAGTCCTCTCAAAATCTGTCCTTAAAGCAGGATCTCCCAAGTCATCAATATCGACATTACCTTCTTTTTCCAGTACACATCATACAGTTTTTCTATGTATTCTTTCCATTGGTTAGCTCCATTTTCTGAGCTTAAAAGAGGTTCCCACCTGCAGCTTTAATCTTTATACAGCTTTTATTCATTTTTCAAAAATTTTGTTTGATCCTCCTATAGGCCACCTCTACTTTACCCACGACTATTTCATTTTCTGCTTCTTAGCACTTTTCTTGCAGCCTTTTCTCTTTTGCTTTCTTGAATTTCCTGTTTATTTTATTTCTAAAATGTCCTTCTACCTCATCCTGACCATTTTTGTCCCTTCTCGTCCGATCCATCGACTCCAAAATTTCTTGTGTGATCCAAGGCTTATGGGCATCAATTGTTTCTCTACCATCTTTGATTATTTCTCTCCTCAGTGCATCCAATTTGTCCTCAGTTGATCTCCTTTGAGAGTTATTTGTTAGACCCACATCTACCATCTCTCCAAAAAAATTTCTGATGTTAGCTTGTTTTAGTCTGTTCACTTCCAGTATTTTGTGCCTATTGTGCTTCTTTATTCTCTTGAACTTCAGCCAACACTTCATACCTTCCTGTTGCCTTTTGCATTGTTGATCATTTCTGATTCATCTGCCTTTAGGGTTTGTTTTCAACCCGAATGGCAAGAAGGTGACCTGGAACACTACCTACTCTTCCATCCTTCTTTCACAAGACTGTTATCAGACAGTGGGTGATTCCTTATACAGGGAATCATTTAGTCTCGATAGCCTCTTCCATGCAAATTGGGTACACCACTTGAAGAATGGGTTGACATTTTGTAAGAAGAGGCTAATGTAGTCTCTCCCAAAAATTTACCAAAAGATGATAACTAGGTGGTACTAGTGTTATGAACAGTTTTAGAGTTATGAGGGTGGTCTGAAAAGTTTCCGGCCTCAACGTGAAGATGGCAGTACTCGTAAATAAAAGCTTGTGAATTTCGTTGTTTATCTGATGACAGTTACTCACCAAAGTTTTGGCCATTTTGGACTCACAGTTGTTATGTAACAGTCATTTGAGTGAGTTGATGTGAGTGTTTTTGTGAAAATGGACAAGAACGAGTATCGAGCTGTCATTAAATATTTGTTGTTGAAAGGCAATACGCTTACGCAAATCAAAGATGAGTTGGATTCTGTGTATGGGGACTCTGCACCATCACTTACCATAGTGAAATTTTGGGCGGCTGAATTTAAACGTGGCTGTAAGAGCTTGAGAGATGATGAACGTTCGGAACGCCAAAAAACTGCAACTACCGACCAAAACATCGCCAAAGTTCACCAATTAGTGCTAGACGACCACCGAATTAAAGTGAGAGAGATAGCAGAGGTTATGAACATTTCAAATGAACGTGTTTGTTACATATTAAATCAACATTTAGGTATGAGACAGCTGTCCGTGCGTTGGGTGCCACATTTGCTTACATTAGACCAAAACGTGTTCGAATGAACATTTCCAACGCTATGTTGGCGTAGTTTAGGCACAATAAATCCGAGTTTTGGCGCTGATTAATAGCTGTAGATGAAACTTGGATACACCATTTTACGCCAGACACAAAAATAGTCCAAACAGTGGACTGCAAAGGGGGAACCGGCTCCAATGAAAGCAAAAACTGTTTTTTCGGCTGGGAAAGTGATGGCGACTGTTTTTTGGGATAGTCATATAGTTATTTTAATTGATTACCTTTGAAAAGGAAAAACCATTACAGGAGCATACTACGCATCATTACGTGACAAGCTGAAGGCCGAGCTTGTGGAAAAATGGCCACATTTGCAGAAAAAGAATATGGCGAAAATTCATGAATTACAATTTGAATTGTTTGACCATCCACCTTACTCAGCAGATCTAGCCCCAAGCGACTTCTTTTTGTTCCCTCATCTAAAAATTGCGCTTGGAGAACAGAGATTTACGTCAAATGAAGAGGCAATCACCTCTCGTGAACAATTATTTTGCAGAGAAAAACACCGAGTACTATTTGGACGGGTTACAGAGATGGGAGCATCCGCTGGGAGAAGTGTGTAGAGTTACAATAAAATAAAATAAAAATCAGAATAAATGTCTCGTATCTATCTTAGTGGAGATCCACAAATCAGAAATAGTTAAATGGGTTGAATCTTTCTTAAACTGATCAATGTTAGACTATAAGGTTTCTATTCTGGGTAATAAATGGTAGAATGGCCTGGCAGCTCAGTGGATAAGGCACATCCCTCCAAAATTCAGGGTTCTGGATTTGAGTCAGACAGTGGTCAGGAATATATTCGTTTCAGGTATGGCAGTATACTCGGTGTTTTGTGTGCCATGTTCAAATGTAGGTACCAGAGGAGAGGACGTGGCTAACCTAACTCTGGCATACAGGCTTAGTATGCTTCCATTGGGAGTATTTGACCAATCTCTGGGTTTTGGATTAAGTTAGGTTTTAAAAATGGAAAGTGCCACAGAGAGAGAAGAGGAATTGATGGTTGAATATTTATAATTGTAGCAATGACTAATACAATTTATTCATATTTGCAGATGATAAACATCCGTCACTAGAGATAGAGTTCTGTGGGAACACAAAGGCGAAGTTAAAAGTCCTCCCTGCTTAATGTAGATGGAGAAAGAATAAGCAAGGTCAAGCTATTGGGAAGAAACTGAAAGTGTATCCTGACTATGGAATAGAATGATTGTGATGGATGGGGAATTAAATATGCAGAGCCTGGAATGGGATGTAAATAAGATTTTTGGTAAAAGGAAACAGAATATTTGTAAATAAGAAGGGATGCTTTATTTAAATGATTGAAGCAACCATAAGGAGGCAAACTGTGTTAGTTGGCGTCTTATTGGATACTGATGACAATTAAATCACTCAAATTGCAAGAGGGGCAAATTATTAAGATGTTATATCTGAGATTGCTATAAGAGGATTCAGTAAATCAGTGACTAAGGAAGGTATAACAAGAAACTGCTTTCAAAACTTAAGGGATAGGATGTGTAAGTGAAAATCAGGCACCTGTACACTGGAGAGGAAGAGTAACAGCAAATTCATTTTGCTTATTTGCTGTCAGAAGTGACTTGGTTAGCTTTGAGAATTAGCAGAGGAAAAGCGTATCTTGTTGAGTGGTCCAGCTCGGAATGTATGCAAATACTAAAAACAATTTTATGAGTTACAAAAAAGAGTTTCCTTAAAAGATGTAGCAGAGGAATATTGCTAATTGAAGACATAAAATGTAATTATCTTGGCATGTTATTTGCTAATGACCATAGGAGCCTTTGGAAAGGTTATGTGGAAATTTTACTAGGCTCTTTATCTATTACAAATAGTAGGGAGGTGGTGTACAATGGAAGTAGGGTGATAGGGTAATCAAATGCCCATGAGGCTCATGACTAATAATGGTGGCATGGTATCTAATACATTAGTTAGAGAGTATTCCAAGGAGGGTGCTTTATCTGTGGAAATCCCATAGAACACACTTTATAGTTAATATAATTTGCTTATGAGATTAATGCTGCGTCAAAATGCTCCTCTTTCTTCCAGACGTTTCAACCAAGGCTTAGGTTGTCTTCAGGGAACTAGCCACCTATTGAATCAGCAAGAGACTGGCATGGCTGGTTGTTTTTGTATTTGTTCTGTGGAGACTGTCGATTCTCTGACAATATTGATTAATCTGTGATATGTTGTTGCTGGTTTAATATTATGTTTACAAGTTTGTATCTGTGGATCCAGAGTTATTTATTATTTATTTAATACACATTTCCATTGCTGGCTAAGACCATAACCGCCATCTGTGTTTAGGTTGTTTGGCTTTTTGAATATCTCAATAGCCTCTCTTACTTTTCTTTGTAGATAATCATCGGTTCTAGCTAACACTCTTGTATTTTCCCACAGTATTTTATGTTTTTCTTCCAGCTGGTGTTTGGCAATAGCTGATTTCGTTGGATGCCTCAGATGGGTGTGACTCACATGTTCACATATCCATACGGCTACGGCTCATTCGGTTTCACTTATATATACCTTGCCGCAATTACAGGGTACTACATAAATTCCACTGCTTTATAAGGGAAACCTTCAATCGTTGGTCATCTGCAGTTTTCCTTTGACTTTGTTTCCGCTTCTAAATATAGGCAGCATATTAACTTTCGTTAAAATATTCCCAATTTTTAGAGCCACCTTTCACATATGGCAGCACAAATTTTTCTTCACCAAGACACTCTGACATTCGCTTAGTTCTCATTGCCTTTATTATCATACTATACCCATAGCCATTATGTTTGAGTGTTCATTTAAGATGTTCTTTTTCATTCAATACATGTTCCTCATCTGCGATTCTTTGTGCCATGCAGAACAGCGCTTTAATCAAGACTCATTTTTGTGATGGGTGATGATGTGAAATTTCTCATCCAAATGGATGGTTTCTTGGTTACAGTCTCAATGGCCTTTTTTTTCAAATTTTTCCATAAAAACGTCCAATAGGGTGGGTTCTCCTTCTTGTTGTTCATAAAACTCATTGTTCCACTGAAAGTAGGTAGAGGTCAGACAATGTTTGAAGATCGACATCCATTCCTCAGCGAATTCTTTATCTATTATTTCCATCATGTTGTTCCAAGGTATGTTTGTGAACAATGACAGAGCATCAAAACTTATTAACAAGTCGTTGACAGATAACTTAATCTTCTTAATTTTTTCAACAAAGCACAATGAATATCTTCTGTAAGTTTCTGTGTATCCCACCAGCAGTTCTAATTTTTTGGTCAGAAATTTTGCTAACCCATATGCAGGTAAATTTATGGCTCTTCACAATAGGGTGGAGAGGCACTTCGAATTTGTTGAATCTAGGCAGGCCATAGAGGAGAGGGGAACCTGGAGTTCCACTTAGTATATTTCGCTTCACTGTCCATTCCAAGTTCAAACAACCAAGTTCCTTAGTGTGTTTTATAGTTTTTACTGTGTGGTCTTTATCCAGTTTTCTGTACGTGTTGTCTGCAAATAATTGTAGGATGTTTTCTTTGAAGTCTGATGAATCCATGATGACAGTATAGTTTCCCTTATTGGCTGGTAGAATTATAATGTTTTGGTTTTCTCTCAACTGTCATAGTGCAACTCCTTCTTTTCCCATGATGTTGGATCTTGGAGATTTAGCTTTCATTAATATAACTGCTACATCCTGTCTGATGCTCTCAGCCATGAGCTTAGGTATTCCTTGGAATGAAATGAGGTGCTATAGCAAGATTGAAACCTTTTCTTAATTTGAAGTTTCATATTCTTCCAAGTGTGCTGACGCTAAATCTCAACACATGCGGAAACATTTATCCAACTTTTCACATTTTCGTTTTTGGTCATTTGTAACCTTCCACCATGTATCATGGGCCTTCTCCATTACCTTCATGTCAAACTTATTCCAAACGACCGGTACATTTTTATTTGATACTTTTAGCTTCATATATAGATTTCTCCACATCATTCAATGTTCAACAGATGTACTGGATCCTTTCTCGAAGTAAAGCTGAACTTGCACCATGAAAAATATTTCATACATTGATGATATGGAAAATTGGCATTATTTGTAGGCTTTTAGGAACAACACCTTTGTCTCTACATCTCATAAAAAAAAAATTAAGGTTTGCTAATAATTGGTTCTTTCTTTAACAAAGATTTTCAAATTTCCTACAAAGATTAAAGATTTTCTGCCTTCACAGGTCAATTATAAAAGATTTTACTATTTTCCAGCAGTTATACTAATAGAAATTGCTTACGAGATTAACGCTGCATCGAAATGATCCTCTTTCTTCTTCTTCCTGGTGTTTTGACCATGGCTTAGGTCGTCGTCAGGGGACTAACTGCCTGTTGAATCTCCTAGAGACTGGTGTGGCTGGTTGTTTTTGTATTTGTTCTGTGGAGAGTGTCAATTCTCTGACAATATCGATTATACAGAGATATGATGTTTTCGATTTAGTATCTGTGGGTCCAGAGTTATTTATTATTTATTTCACACACATTTCCAAACCTCGCTAAGACCATAACCACCCCTTTGTTGAGGTTATTTGGCCGTTTGAATATCTCAGTAGCCTCTCTTTCTTTTCTTTGCAGATAACCTTCAGTTCTAGCTAACACTCTTGGATTTTCGAACAGTATTTTATGCTCTTATTCCAGCTGATGTTTGTTAGTACCTGATTTCGGTGGATGCCACAGATGGGTGTGACTCATATGTTCACATATCCTTATTACTATAGCTCGTTCGGTTTTGCCTCGAGTCAGATGGAGGAATTTCTTCTTATGTAATATGTATGTATGGTCTTAAAGAAATCATGTCCTATATACTTAACTGAAATTAAACACCCCTCCCTGTGTACTAAAGAACTTCACTTCAGTCCACCTACATTCAAAATTTTTAATCTTAATATCCTTTAACTCTTTTTAATATTCAGCCATGTTACTAGCTGGCACCAAACAAAGAATATTTTTTGTTAGATGGTGTGGATCTGTGAGATATTTTTGAAGGCAACCATTTGCCTCTTCGTTCAATAACATTGTCTTAAATTTTTAATGGCATTTCCACTGACAGCCATTCGTCGAGCTAAGCATTTTTATGTGGTCATGACATATTTCCAAATGCTTTCTGCTAATACAAATGAAAGATGACACAACACTTTGGCCGGTTACACACTGGGCGGTTTCAACTGCGGCGGAAATTTTTCCATCGCCGTCGTTCCAGTCGTGCGCTGCCACTATATTCAACAATAGTTTGGCCGCCCCAGTCCAGACAGTGGCCCATGTGACCAGATAGGCGCTTGCTCACTCGGCAGGTTTTTTAGTCTGTGGAAAGTTAAAAAAAAAATAATTTAAAAATCGTAATATGAGTTAAGTGATGATAGATACTGATCTTCTCATTTTGTTAGCAGGTGCAAGACCAGTTTTAAGGGATAAAATATTAAATTCTTTTAAAGGTTGGGATGCTACCAGGAACGTTTGGTAAGAAGTGTGGCTTGAAATTAGGAATGATTTTGATGAAATGGAAAATGAGGAAAATGACTTTGGATAGTAAACTTTTGATCACGTATTGAAATAAATTTTTATGGCTTCAACAACAACTTGAAAAAGGTTGAGTCACGTTTTGTAAAAAGATTTTGAAGTTTAATACTATATAACGGTGTCATATCTTAGACATTTGCCAAGGAACACTTACAACATTCGAAATTCTGTCACTGACCAGTGACGAATACAGTGAGACAAGCTGTTCAGTAAATTCGGCATTATCTTTGCCATTTACTTTTGATTTTTCTTTGTAATAGTAGTAGTAGTAATACTATTTTATTTGTCCTCTAAATCATATACATGTACTTTATACATAATGATATGAGATACGTCAATTATAAAATATGATGTAGATTAAATTAATTCATACTATTTAAATATTTTTCTATAGAGTAAAAGGAGTGGTATTGAAGGTATGACATCAACAATTTCTCAAAAATTCCCTTTTCTGATGCTGCTTTTACATTATGTGGTAATTTATTGAAAAGCTTAATCCCTATGTGAAATGTTCCATTTTGATACATTTTTGTTTTTGTATGCATAATATGCAAATCTGATTTTTTCTTTGTGAAATTATCATGTACCTCGTTATTTGTTTTAAGAGCTGCATCTTTACCTATGACATTATTTCTAAAAAACATAATGGTTTCAAAGATGTAAGATGGTAGTGGAAGAATATTCATATATTTATATAAGGGTCTACAAGATTCCCATGATTTGTGATTTGTCATTATTCTTATTGCTCTCTTCTGAATTTTGAAAGTACTTAGTGCAGCTGATGATAAACCCCAGAATATAATTCCATACTTTATTTATGAGTGAAATGAGCAAAGTATGCATTTTTCAAAGTTTGTTTACTAGTGGTTAATTTTAAGATACGTAATCCATAACAGATTTGATTTAATGTAGAGTTCAAATATTGAATATGTCTATTACATTTAAGATCAGATTGAATCCATAAACCTAGATATTTTGAATCTAATTTGCTTGCTAAAGTCTGATTGTTCAAAATAATATGTGGGTTGGCAGGATTCCTGTTTTGAGCAGTATGGAAATTTACTGCAATGGTTTTTTCACAATCTATTATTAAATAATTGTTTTTGGACCATTCAGATAGCTGTTTAGTGATTTTATGAATACTTTGTTGAAGAACTTCTTCAGTTTCACCTTTCATTATAAGTGTTGTGTCATCTGCAAAGAGAATATTATCATGTGACTCAACATTTTCATTTATGTCAGTGATATACAAAAGAAACAGGAGGGGTCCAAGAGCCAAACCCTATGGAATACCGTGTTTAATACTTCTAATGTCTCATTCATGCTCTCTGATAATTTCACTTTCTGTGTCCTTACATTTTAAGGTGACAACCTATTTCCTTCCATCAAGGTATGACTTGAACCATTTGAATGCTATACCCCTGATACCATAATGATAAAGCTTAGACAAGAGGATTTTATGATCTACCACATCAAAAGCTTTAGACAAATCAAGAAATATGCCAGTTACTTTTTCTTTTTTCATCAATTATTTTTAATATACTGTTAATGCAAGCATAAATAGCTGTCTGGGTTGATTTCCCTGATCTAAATCCATGTTGAGAATCAGATAATATATTATTCTTGTTAATGAAGCTTATTAACTTTTTATACATAATTTTCTCTAGTATTTTTTAAATAGCAGATGGGATGGTAATAGTCTGATAGTTATCTAGTTTATCTGTCTTCTTATGTATCAGAATAACTTTTGCTATCTTTAGTATTTCTGGGAAAGTACCAGATTGTAATGAACTATGACATAAATGTGGTAGTGGTCGAATTATGTATCTATCACATTTCTTTACGATTGTATCAAGAATTCCATCAATTCCTGTACATAATTTATTCTTTAGTTCTTTTAAGGCAGTGGTAATTTCTTCCTCTTGGACATTATCAATAAAAAGTGATCCCCCAAATGTTCTTATCTTATTATTATCCTCTATTTTTTAATTATATTTAATTTTTTTAAATAGTTCTTCAGGAATACCAGTAAAATAATTGAAAAGATTTGTTCCCACAGTTGGGTCACTAATTACATCGTTACTACATTTTAATGAAATATTTTGGTCTAATGTTTTAGTTTTACCTGTTTCCTCTCTTATTACATCCCACATAGCTTTGTTTTTGTTAGTTTAGTTATAAATAAATCTATTTTTTTAAATTTTTTTGGCTTCTTTTATAACTTTGTTTAATATAGCTGAGTATTTTTTATAGTAGGCCTCAAATTCAGGGGTTGTGTGGTTCTGTTTGTATACTTCATGAAGCAGTCTCTTTTTTGACATGAATTTTTTATAACTGCTGTTTTCCAGGTGTTATGACATGCACTGTTATTTATTATTTTTATTTTTAGAGGAAATGCTATATCAAAATAATATTTTAATAGCTTACTAAACCTATTGAATTTTTCAAATCATCTAATTGAAAAATATCTGCCCATCATTCCATGCTTATAATTGATGTTTGCAATATTTTCTTCACTAAATGATCTGGTTTTATTTGCTTTGTGGCATTGTGTATATTTTTTTCTTTTACATACTACATAGTTAGTATCTGAACCAAATGATCACTGAAATCTGGGTTGTATACTTCAACTAAGAAACTTTGTTTATCTTTGTTTATAAAAATTTGAACAATGGCTGTCTTACTGAATGCTGTGACTCTTGTTGGATTATTTACTAAGTGAAGTAAACCATATGAAATAAGGAGTTGTGTTAACAAGTCTCTATTTTTGTTGCTTTTTAGATAGTCCACATTTAAATCTCCACATGTTATTAAATCAAGATTTTGCTTGCTAATATTGTTTAAGAGTGATTCTAATCTTTGTATGAATAAGTCAAAATTTCCATCCAGAGATCTGTACACACAAACTAATATCTTTTTAAATTTGGGTCGTTTAACCACTGTGAATTCAAAGTTCTATTCTGAAATCAAGTGATTATTATGTAACAAAGGTTCATATTCTATATTGTTTCTAAAAAAAAATGCATACTCCCCCTTTTTGGTTATAAGTTCTACAATAATTATTAGCCAAGATATAATTTGAAATATTAACATTTTGAATCTGTTCATTCTTAAGCCAGTGCTCTGTAATACACAAAACTGAAATTTCTCATATTTGATTATTAACTAGTATCTTTAATAAATCAGTTTTATTTTAAATGGACTGAACATTCTGATGATATATCTTTAGTTTATTTTCATTGTTGGTGCATCGTTTTCTCTCATGTTTCTAGTACTATTATAACACTTGTCTCTTTGTACAGAATTCTTGTGCTTTTGCCAAATATTTGACAAAGGTCTGGCTTCTTCTACAAGTTTCCCTGGTTCTGACTTCTTAATTCCTAAAATAATGGCTATTAAAACACTCAACATATTACAAGCTAACCACCAAATTTTAAATAGTAGAGTGTGCTTGTAAGTATAGAAGCAATATGAAGTAAACTCAACAGTGATGAGTTGAATATGTATTAGTTACAAATAAATGTAAGTCTTAGCCATTATATGGCATAGTGTATTTTTCAAACTTTGATTGTACACCTATTTGTATTTACCTCAAGGAGTTTTCATCCTAATTAAAATAAAATAAATATAGCGGATTGAAATTACATAAAATTAAATGTTTATCTATATTAGGTCCATGAGAAATCTGCTTACTTCAAGGTTATTGCCAGCATTTCCACTGCGTTAAATACAATTCATCAATTGTGTTTTTCTCCTTTGAATGCTGTACTTTGTTTCGCAAGCAATTGTCAAATAAACATTCCAAAATAATTGAAAAACATGGTGTCGTCGTTCCTCAAATATTCTGTTCTCTTTTCGATTTTTTCTTTTCCTGTTTCTATGGCTACGGAACCATCAAAATAACAATTTTAAAATCTGACTACGATAATAAATACCAAATTAACTAAATTAACTTCTAATTCCACAAAATGAAACTCAAGTCATCAAAAGCAAGGTACTGATGCCCAACCACGTCATCTTTTACCAGCTCATCTTAGCAGTAGAAGTTTTACCTCTGAAATAGCAGCGGCAGTTCTACCGCTGAATGTGTAAACACCTCAAATTCTGTAGGCGGTGACGATTAAGTTTCCGCTGCGGTAAAAACTGCCCAGGTTGTAACCGACCTTACTTTGTGTGAGTGGAGACTTTCCCGGCGTATCGATGCAAAAAAATCTTCTCGGGTGTCCAGCCGGATAGTGGTGTAAAAACACGACGTTTCGACAGCTGACTCTGCTGTCTTCATCAGGTAGATGACAGACAGCAGAGTCAGCTGTCGAAATGTACATGTTTTTACACTACTATCCGGCTGGACACCCGAGAGGATTTTGTTGCGACCTTACTTTAACACCTATGCCCCAGTCCTGAATCGCACCAGTGATGGAGTGTCTCGATAATGCTTAACCCTCATATTCGGAAGGACTCGGATTCAAGTCTTCATCCATCCATCTGGATTTTGATATTGCATGATTATTCTAAATGGTGCCAGGATGGTTCCATAAAAAGGCCATAGCTGAACTTTTTCCTGGTCCACGCCCCCAGTCCATTTTCCCCTCTAATGATTTTGATGTCGACCAGTCCTAAGAAAAAATAACACCGAACTGGCGACTGTCAACTTGTGGAAATAGTAATCTGGTCCCTTCGCTACCGTGGTCGGCCATCTTATACAATAAATCCAACAAGGAAAATGTTGAAAGCACCACAGATATGTAATTATTTTCATTTGAGAAATTTTTTGTGATGAAATCGTGGTGGCAAGTGCTTTTGTTGTGATCCACATTGATATTGGCAAGATTCTTTTAGAAAAGTTATTTATTTTTTGCTTCTGGCTTTACAAGTGGTTAATGTCATTAGATGCAGGAAAGAACTGGTGGCAAATAATGGGGATGAATTTGGCCATGGCCTTTTGAATGAACCATCCCGGTATTCAGCTGGAGTGATCTGGGTAATCATCAAAAACCCAGCTCTGGATGGCCAGACGGCGATTCGAACTCTCCTCTTCCCAAAAGCCAGATCAGAGTGCTTCCACACACCAGGCACATTCGGTTCTGGGAAGAATGAGTCAAGCTGCTCTTGGTATTGATGTTGGAGTTGTTGAGAGTAATGCCGCAACTATTCAGTAGAAAACAGCATCAGTTCCTGCTAGTTGTGTTTCCTTCTATAAATCATCAAGTTCCTGTGATGAAGTTTGATCAGCTTGCTGTTGCAGATAAAGCTGATGTTCTACTGAACTTGTTGATTATCTTAGTAAGGCATCTCAGAAAAAAAAACTGTCTGATCACTCATTATAGTAATTGCTACACAGATGGAGGTTATAAGCATTAACAGGTGTTGATCTATATTCTTCAGAGTCATTGCATAATTGAAAATTACATTCCAATGTTAACTGACAACTGACAGTCACCGTCTGTGTAATGTAATGGGGTACTTGACTAATTTTGGGAAAATAGTCAATATTGTAGCTGGGCATCTACTATAACAAAAAAAAATGCAAATGCAAAATTTTGCATTTTCACACGCTGATTTTAAGATTGGCGCCAAAACACTCGCAGATGTCATTCTTTTGACATCACACCTCTGGCCGTGCCTGTGTAACCAAATAGGTGGTTTCCTTATTTCATGGATAAAATGATTTCTACAGTTTACAAGTGGTGTATAGCATCTCAGTGTGTAAACACAATATTGGTTTATGTTCCACACAATGAAGATATGTGGAGAAAGTGACTAAAGCTTGCATGTCACAACTCAGCATATTTGTCCATATAGTCATCAATATTTTTTGTGAATATATTTTAGACTTAATTTTTTATAATGTTTAATAAGCTATATACATTAGTGTTTTGTTCTGTGAAAAACTTAAACTTGTATCGCTAAATAAATTATGACTTTGGATGTTAAAATGCTGTATGTTGTAAATGTCTGGAAATTTTTAATTGGTACAGTTGCCAAATGATTTTCAAAATTACATGGAGTATCATATAGGGGAGTCAGTATCACAAGTACTTATGAATCTATGTTGTCTTCCAATAAATCCATGTTGTGAATTTGATAGTAAATTATTTCTGTTTACAAACTTTTTGCAAATAAATTTCTGTGGTGTTTTTGAAATTCCTTTATCGATGTTGTTAACATGTTTTCCAACACTTAAGTGTTTATAACACTTTATATATAGTAGAAAAGACTACAAGATGTTTCTTTTACTTTTTAATACACAATGATTAAACGAGTATCAGAAAATAGTTCTACCTGAATAAGACGATAGTTTGCAATTTTTTGGAAAATATGAATGAAATGAATTTCTTGTTATGGAATAATGTGCAAAACAACTAATACAGAAAGGAAATACTTTATGCTTTATACTTTTACATTCAGAACATTACTGGCGGAAATATAATGTTGAACGTATGAATACAGACTTTTAACCTTTTCCCACCGTCTAGATAAATACTTGAAGAAATCACTCAACAATTTTTAAGTAGTTATTATTTTAACGCTTAAAAACAACACAAGCTTTTGCACAGCAACAACTGTATGAAAAAACTTTTTACAATATATCAATAAAATTATTACCCACTTACTAAAATCGCAAATTACCAATTTGTATTAAATAAAACACTTCACTAACACACATGCTTCTAAAATACATTATATTTATATTAGATTATACAATATACATTTTGTGTTAATATGATAATATGACTAACAGAATAGATATGCTTACTTAGATGTTCTGACGTTCCGGAATTCGACTGAATAAACATTGCTGCATAAAACATTCCTAGCATAGTCACATCAATTTTGCTAAAATTTGAGCTGTTTGTCTTGTTAAATCTAACTTTCATTTCAAATATAAGTAGTTTAAGGTTTCAGTAATGGTTATAAATCAATTAAAAACCTTAATTATATGATGCCACTGACTGTCAATAGACTGGAACACATAGGAGCTAACTGGCGCAAACTGATATGTGACGTCATGCGCTCTGATTGGTGTTTCATATCTCAATGGCTAACAGCTGTCTTTTTAGTTTTTGTTGTATACGAAATAATATGTTTTTAACACCTATCCAACCAATAAATTTGATTTTCAGTATCCTTAGAACTTACTTTATTATTGTAAATTTAGGTTTCATAGTTTCCGTTTTAGTGTCAAGTATCCCATTAGGTTTTATGTTTTGTAATATTCACTAACTGGTGTATGTTATTTAACAGTTAAAGACAGAATCCATGACCTAATGTCAACTATTCGTGTGGAAGAAGACGTTATGGAAACTTTGCACACCGGCAGTTTCACAAGCACCAGGAAAACACATCCATACACAACCACTGCATTAGGTAGACCAGTCATGATCTAAGGTATGAATGCAATCAGAAATTTATAACAAAAGTAAAATTTCATCATACAATATGCAGCATGTCATTATAGCTTTGTGCTGCATTATTCTCATAATAAATTTAATTGGTTTTATATTTTTCCATTCAAGGGTGTTGTGTTTATGTAGAAATACCAGATACATGTGACAGACATTGATTTGAAAGCACTCATTGCAATTAAAGGATAGTTTCGCTTAAGATGTGATTCAGAGAGTAAAAATACTGGAGGCATTGTTAGATATATAACTGAAGACTTCTTGTATGATGTAGTCATGTCAGAAATTACTCAGTGTAAATGGTGGATATTGGCTATCAAAGTATATACTAATGCAGAACAACTGGGTATAATTGTGGGGATTTGCAGGTCACCTAGTAGCAGTGAAAAGGCATTCATAGATTGGTTATCTAAGGTTATAGATGAATTATTAGAAAATAGTCAAAACAATTGCATTGTTGGGGGACTTTAATATAGATTGGCTAAAAAGAGATAAATTCTATACAAAAAGCTGGAAAGACAAATCAATGGGATGGGAATGAAACAAATTGTAAGGAATGTGACAAAGTGCACTCCTGATAGTGAGACTTTGATTAATCTAGTGATAACTGACAATTTCAATCTTAAATGTACTGTATTAGAAACACCAAAGATCTCTGACCATAATATATTAAACATTACTGGGTAGACAAATAGTAAAACAAGGATAGGGATAAAATATTAGTAAGGGGAAAGATTTCCCATGAAAAACTGTTAAAAGTAGTAGAAAATAAAACAAATGATAAAGAAATTGAGTTCATCAACAATAATATGGATATTGGAGAGTAATATATAATATTAAATGGCAGTATGGTCCAGGATATTCAGGAAGCTAAGAAACCAGATACATGAGTAAAGAATGTACCATGTTCTTGATATTCAATAGAAATTAAGGATACCATGGTAAAAATGAACACAGCATTTAGGAAGTTCCTGTTACTGAAAGAAATCAGAGATAGGATAAATTTGGAGCAGTCACAGAATGAATATAAAGAATGTAGAAATAAATTTGTAAATATATGGAGTGTGGCAATACTCCGCAGTATACCACCCCACAAACGATACTTCGCGTATGTCTGGCCTTCACACTCGCCTCCATATGTAGCCACTTGACTCAGCCCGGAGTGAGTCAGCACTTTGGATCAGTGGTTCGGTGCTCAACTATCACGTTGGCGACCCAGGATCGAGCCCAGCAACTACTAAGGATTTTTCTCTCACTTATCTAACCATTTCTAGATTGTTCTATAACATTATATTGAATTCAGTAATGCCCAGAAAGATAAAGTGGCAGCCATCAGTATCTTCTCACCTCCAAGGACTATCAGCGACCTGCGATGATTCTTGAAATGCTCAACTTTTATCGACAGCACATTCCACACACGGCTGATGCACAGGCTCTACTCAATGATCACCTCCAAGGTACCACAACAAATCGCTTGATTCTGATCTCACCGACACCAGATCTTCACTGAGCCTTCGACGACTGCAAAAATGGACTCACGTATGGGTCCGCTGCTGCCTCGCCTGCCAGCTTGCAGAGGTGTCTTGTCACATTGCCATGCCCCTCGGAGATTTCGTGCTGTCTACCGAATGGTTCAACCACATACACTTTGACATCTTTGAACCTCTTCCACCTGTCACTGACTACTGCTACCTACTAACCATGATCGACTGCTACTCTCGTTGACCTGTCACTAAACCCCTCATGGACATTACTGCAGAAACAATCTGCTGCGCCTTTCTCCTTGGATGGGTTTCTAACTACGGCTGCCCCAAACATATCACCTGTGTCTGCCGCCTTCAGTTTGTATGTTTCCTCTTCCAGCGTCTTTGTACGGCACTGGGTACAACCCTTCACTACACCACAAGCTACCATCCATAAGCCAACGGTCTTATTGAATGCCTGCATTGCACTCTTGAAGCAGCTCTCATGTGCCATCCGACTGAATCTTGGCTAGATGCCTGGCCAACGTTCCTACTCAGCCTCCGCACAACCTGGCGTGACAACTTGCAGACTACACCTGTGGAACTTCTTTTTGGGAAACCTCTCTGCCTTCCCGAAGACTTCTTCATTGAGACTTACAACTGCACCAGACCCCGTCTCCATGCTGCGTGCCCACATGGCTCAACTGCACCCCCTCATGCATCTCGCCACTTCAGTCATCAGCAGTTGTTCATCCACAAGAATCAGGCCGCTTCCTCCCACGCCTTTGTTCATCAGGACACAGTACAGCCAGCCCTATGTCCTCCTTATCCAGAGCCTTATCCCATGCTCAAATGCATCCAGAAGACTTATAGCATCAACATCAATGGCAAGCCTTTGACTGTGCCTATCACCGCCTGAAACCTGCTCATCTTCTCCTGGACAATTCACCATCAACAGACTCCATGCTGCATCTGTCGCACCACCATCATTCTCACTGCCGCCACCACCACCAGCACCACCAGTTTCTTTGAAGCCACCGATTCCAGGACCAGTAGTTTCCACAAGTTCCGCTGGACCAGCCATCCTCGGGATCACTTCGTAGCCAATGCCCACTCTTCCCACTGTAGGAGGGAGGTGAGTAGTGTGGCAATACTCCGCAGTACGCCACCACACGAGCGATACTTCGCGCACACCTGGCCTTGGCCTTCACATGCGCCTCCTCATGTAACGGTTACACTCGGCCCGTAGTGAGTCATCAGTTTGACTCGGTATTTTCGCACTTGCCTACCATGCGGGCGACCCGGAATCATCTCACAGCACCTACTAACGATTTTTCTCTAACTTATCTAACCCTTTCTAAATTATTCTATAACATTAGACTAAATTCAGATAAGTACATAATGTACTGGAAATACATTATCGAACAATCGATCCTGTATATAAGACGCCACAACTGCCTCACATGGCAGTCTTGTACCAACTACTGGTGAATAAACAACATGTCTAGGAGCAACTACGGACTACTTATTTGATGGCTGGACTTAACCACCTAGCTACAGGAGGAAAACAAAAAAAATTATTCAACTAAAAGATGAACCTAAATAGTTATGGAAATAGATTAAAGCTGTGTATAAAATTAAGGAAAATACATAAAAATATGTTATATTTGAGGTAGTATATATGTTTGACTCAAAACAGGTAGCAAATAAATTAAATCAATATTTTATAGAAGTGTTGAAGAACTGGTTAAAAGCATTCCAAAAACACAAAGCTATGAAATGGTAGCAAAAATAAAAATAAGTGTCTTAGGAAATTTCAAGATATTACAGAACAGAAAGTGGAAAGTATGATAAAATAATTTTATGAATTTTATGGGATGGGATGAAATTAGTACTCAGGTCATAAAAAGACTGTGGTCTGTGATAGGAAATAAAATTACTAGCATCGTCAAAAACTCACAAAAACAGAAAAAGATGCCAAAGGAATTAAAGACTTATATTATTGTTCCATATGACAAAGTTAAGGGTAGTGCTAAATGTAGTGATCTTAGACCTACAAATAATTTATCATTATTAGAAAAAAATTACAGAACATGTGTTACATGAAGTGTTACTAAATTATATGAATGAAAATAATCTCTTAACAGACTATCAATCTGGGTTCAGAGACAGAAATTCAATTGGAAATGGAAAATTGGTTAAACTTAATAGATAAGAGAGAAGTTATAGTAGCTGTATTCCTGGATTACAAAAGAGCTTTTGAGACTGTCAACAGAAATTTGCTGTCACCAAAATTAAATAAATTTTATAGTATCAAAGGGGATGTATATGAATGAATTGGCAGACTATTTGACAGGCAGGTACCAAAGGGTGAAATTTAATGGCATTGTTTCAGGTAAAAGAGAAGTAAAGTATGGAGTGGCACAGGGAAGTAAATTGGGACCACTATTGTTCACATTATATATAAATGATCTTCCAGGGATACTTACAAATTGTAAAATACATATGTTTGCAGATGATAATTTGATTTTATTCCATGGGGTGAGTGTGTTTGATATTGTGAAAATATTAAATTATGAGCTGAAAGATATTAGTAAATGACTGCACTATAATTCACTAAGTTTAAATGCTTCCAAACAATTTGTATGGTAATATGAAAACATATAGCAAGAAAAGAGGCAGGAGGAATGTAAGCCAGTTTCATTAAATGGAACCAAAATAAATTGGGTTCAACAGAATAAATATCTAGGAATAATTATTGAGGCTAATGTGGATTTTGTCAACAAAAAAGTAGCAAGAATGGTAAACTTAATATATATATAAAGAAATATATTGTCTACACCAGGAAAAGAACTGCTGTTTGAGACAATTGTGATGCCATGTATCAGATACTGCTCCACAATACTTATAATGGCAAGTAAGACAGAAATCAGTAAATTACAAACAAATATTAATAAGGGAATTACAGCAGTATTAAATTAAAGACGTACAGTAATTGTGTGCAATGTTCTTCAAATGTTGAGTTATTTATATACTGAAAAAGAAATAGTAAGAGATGTGTTAATATTTATATTTAGACTGCAAAATAATGTCTTACACAGGTATCTAAGCAGATTGGTACAAAGAAACTGTGATAATTCATAATTATTGGACTAGACAGGTCAATCACTTTCATATACACATAAACAGGGTGTTAAGGCTCAAAAGACTGTTACCTTTAAAGCAATAGTAATATTCAATAAATTACCACAAAAAATAAAGGAATCTCTATCTGTTGGAAGATTTAGGGAAAAAGTGGGTACATGGCTGGAAGGCTATATGGTTTTAAAAAGTTATCATAATGTAAGGTTTGGGAGAGACTATTTAAGCCTTTTCCAACCAAATGTCGACCTCTCCTTCACGTGGTGCACCCTGTTTGCACGGATGAGGCTATGGTGACTGAAAAAATTTCCAGTATTAAGGAGTCACCCACTGCTTGCCAACGGCCTCTGAAAGGATGGCAGAAGAGCGAGGAGTGGTTCAGGGCATACTCTTTCCATTGGGGTTGGAAACGGACCCTAAAGACAGATGAATCAGAAATGATCAGTGGCATGGGGATGCATCAGGCAATGAAAAATCACTGCATTAAAGACACAAAGGGGTTCCCAAGGACATGTAATCATCTCAAATTACATCTTACTGGGTAGAATGTTCCTGGAGGTAAAATGGTCCCCTAATTGGATCTCAGGGTGGGAACTACTCAGGGAGGAGTCATCAAAATGGATAGAAACATTCTACGAGTCGGAGCGTGGAATGTTAGAAGTCTGAACAGTGTAAGTAGGTTAGAAAACTTAAAAGGGATATGGAAGACTTAAGTTAGATGTTGTTGGAATTAGTGAGGTTAAATGGAAGGATGCATAGGATTTCTGGTGTGGGGAACACAGGATTAGCACACACGCTGTCTATGGAGCCATTGGTGTAAGATTTTTAATGAATAAGAGAGTAGGTAAACGGATGAGTTATTATGAACAGTTTAGTGACAAGATTATTTTGATGAGGTTAGAATCTGAGTCCATCCCAACCACGTTGGTACAAGTGTATATACGAACATCACAGGAAGATGATGAAGGAATAGAGAAAATATATGCCAAAATTGAAGAATTAATCCAATATGTGAAGGGGGAGGAAATGCGATAGTGGGAGAAGGAAAAGGGGAATACTGTAGGAAGTTTTGGTCTAGGAGAAAGAAATGAGCAAGGAAGTAGGTTGTTAGAATTTTGTGAAAGATATTAGCTTGTTGTGACAAACACACTGTTTAAGAACCATGCAAGAAGGATATACACCTGGAAACATCCAGAGGATACAGGATAGATTATTTTATGGCTAAACAGAGATTCATGAACCAACCTCTAGACTGTAAAGTGTACCCAGGAGCAGACATATACTCTAACCATAATATTATAGTAATGAAATACAGGCTGAAATTCAAGTGAATAAGAAAGCAATATAAGCAGAACAGACTGGAAGTGAATAAACTGAAACAATCTAGCACAAGAGAAAAGTTTTCAGAAATGGTAGACTTAGGTCTAAGAAGTAACTCCGAAAGGAGCTCAACCAAGGACAAATAGATTGTATTGAAGAGAGAATTAATGAAAGCTGGTAAAGAAACATTAGGCTTTAGGGAACAAGCTGCATAAAAACCTTGGACCACAGAAGAAATTTTGGAGCTGATGGATCAGAGGAGAAGGCATAAAAATGCTCATGGATGAAACAGGAAGAGAGCAACACAGGCAATTTAAAAATCAAATAAACAGGAAAAGCAAAAGAAACTATGGCTGCAAAAAAATTGTGAAGAAGTAAAAAAGGAAATGGTCATGGTTAAAGTAGATGTTGCATATGGGAAGGTCACACAGAATTTTGGAGAAATGAATAAAAGAGATGTAAACATTAAATCCAACAAAAGGGAACCTCTCTTAAGCTCAGATGATATAGCTAACCGATGGAAACAATCCATTGAGGACTGTATGATGGGAACGACTTGAACAATAGTGTAGTGGAAAAGGAAGGAGATGTCGACACTGATGACTTAGGAGATCCTGTTTTGAGGATGGAATTTGTTATAACTATGAATGACTTGAAACCTAATAAGGCAATTGGAATTGATGGGATCCCTGCAGAACTTGAGAAATAATGTAAATAATATAGCACGGCTATTTCCGGACCATACAATAATGCTAGGAGGTGACTTTAACTTGCCAGATATCGACTGGACTAATTACGTTCATGTTACTGGGGGACAGGGATAAAGCAGCTTGCGAAATCATTCTAAACCTCTTCTCAGATCACCATCTTGAACAGCTCGTAACTGAACCAACGCGATGCCTCAATCCAGTAAGGAAAATATTTTAGATATAGTTGTTACAAATAGGCCCGAACTATTCACGGATATTTCTACCATCGCAGGAATAAGTGATCACAAAGCTGTAATTGCTACAGTAAAACTAACAACCACGCGCAGAAAGAGAAAAGAGAGGATCGTTTACAGATTCGAAAAGGCTTCAAAAGAGTGTTTTAGAGCGTATTTGAGGCATAATTACCACACCTTCTTAGTAGCAGGAGTCACCGTTGAAGAGAGGTGGCATCGATTCCTACACATACTCGGGGAAGGTATGAACTTGCATATACCAAAACGGACAATCAGGGAAGAGAACGATCCCCCATGGTACACATGGGAGGTTAAAAGGTTACTCAAGAAGCAAGAGGAAGATACATGCACTGATCAAAAAGGACTGATACATCGGACTGATTTAGATAAGTTAGAAGGAGATAAGGGGACGTGTTAAGAATGCGATGCGTGAGGCATTTAATAACTTTGTGAAAATTCTCTCTCTAAGAGCCTCACTGAAAATCCCTAAGAAATTTTGGTTCGTATGTAAAAAAAGTTAGTTGTAGTGGGAACAATAAGCCAGTTCTAATAGAAGACGGACGGGAGGTTGAAGACAGCCGCGGCAAGGCTACCTTATTTAACACCGAATTCAAAAATTCATTCACGCAAGAAAACATGGAAAACATCCCCAGTTTACCACATCGTGTGGAATTAGAGACGGATCTGATAGAAATTGATAGCGTAGGAATTGTAAAGCAATTAAAACTCCTGAAGTGGGGTAAAGCGCCGGGTCCCGATGGTATACCGGTAAGAGTATTTTCTGAATACGCGGAGGATATTGAACCATTTCTGTCAGATATATTCCGTAAATCACTAGAAGAGAGAAAAGTACCTTCTAGCTGGAAAATAGCCCAGGTAATTCCCATTTTTAAGAAAGGAGATCGGAGTGATCATAGGAATTATTGACCCATATCTCTAACATCGGTCTGCAGCAGAATTCTGGAACATGTCATATGCTCGAACATTATGATGTTTCTAGATGAGAACGAGTTACTTACACCATGTCAACACGGATTTCGGAAGTTGAGATCGTGTGAAACACAATTGGCCCTATTTTCCCACGACGTAATGAAAGTTATCGATGCAGGTTCGCAAGTTGATGCAGTTTTTTTGGATTTTCAGAAAGCTTTTGATTCTGTGCCACCCTACCAACTTTTAGCGAAGATTCGAGCTTATGGTATTTCGGCTCAGATTTGCCAGTGGATACGTGATTTTCTAACTGGTCGATCACAATATGTCGTTGTTGACGGGGAAGCCTCTTCTAAGATAAATGTTACTTCGGGCGTTCCTCAAGGAAGTGTAATAAGACCACTTCTTTTCTTAATATTTATAAACGATCTAGGTGACCACGTCAAATGCTGGTTGCGATTGTTTGCCGACGATGCGGTTATCTATAGGGAAATAAGGTGCTCCGACGATTGCTATTTTCGATTGGTGCTGTAAATGGCAGCTTACACTTAATTGCAAAAAGTGCAAGGCAATGCGGATAAGTAACAAGAAGAATCAGGTTGTTCACGAGTACAAAATAAACAATTCACCTGTTGACACGGTTGATTCCGTGAAGTATCTGGGGGATGATAGTACAAAGCAACATGAAATGGGATATGCACATAACTTCCGTCGTAGGCAAGGCTAATTCTAAATTA